>ML100354.1:28796-51128 GCA_003697995.1 Taxidea taxus jeffersonii | reverse complement strand
AGCTGCTTTCTATCATTCACACCCACCTACTTGAAAAAACAGAGGAGAATTACTCTCAAAAACAGAACAAAATGCCCCTTCAAAATATTTCTGAAAACAATCCATTCAGAAAGAAATTTAAGAATTTGAGAGTTTGGGAGACAACGAGCAATCACAAAGAAACAAAACCCACTTGAAGACAACTCCCCACCCCCACCCCAAATCCTTAGCACGTCAGAGAGAGCAGGATAGCTGGCAACCCTCGAGAAGAGAAAGGTACACTTGTTCATGGCTCAAATCAGATTCCCAAAGGAGAGAATCACTATGGTTGCATCCTGCATTGAAACCATGGGGTCACAGCCCCCTGAAAGTAAAGGACTGTTTAAAAATTTAGCATTTTCAGTCTGTTGGGGGGGGGGGGACAAAAAATTCATGTAGAAGCTAACAAAGAACAAGCACAGAAAAATTCCCAAAGCTGTGAAACCTTACTACTTAAGATAATGACAAAAATTTATGACTGCTTCCTTCCCGGGCAGAAAGGAGCACAATTAGAAGGCTGCAAACAACAGGCCCTTTGTACCAGCATGTTATGTTTTGCTTATTCTATTACACATTGGCTGGGAGATAAGAATAAACAGGACAACACCCTGTCTAATCCCAGGAGGAGGGGGCGGAGGGAAAGCTGGTGACGGTCATTCTTGGGCGTGTATGTGCACACCGTTCATTCCCAAATGGAGGTACTTGAGAAAATTGTGCCTGGAACAGTCAGGAACTAGTATAAGCACCCAGAAGCCTTTTATTGCACAATCACATCTTCTAGAACAAGCCATGTATAATAGGAAGCTTTACAGCCTTTCTCTGCTGGGAAGCCCACTGAAGGTATTTAAGTAATTGATGATTATTTTTCTCCGCTCTCTATCAATCCTATTTGTGCTCAGTCTTTGAAAAAATTAAAAATTGGGATGAGCAATCATAGAAACACTGCCTCCCTCCCCGTGACCTGACGTGTCAAAAAAGCTGGGAAGGAATCCATCAGCCACTAGCGGGAAAGGAACACATGGTGCCCTGGGCCTGCCTTCTCCCTGCTCCACAAATGGAGAGCTGCTGGTCCTTGCACCAGGAGCTCTGAGCCTCCTGCAATGGCGAACTCTGCTTGAGGACAGTGGTTGCTAAGCCAAGGCAGGTTCTCACCAGCCAATGACAAGATGGTATGGCACTGCTGGTCCTCTTAACTGAGAAAAGACTTGGCCTCTCTTACGGCTCTCTCCCCATAACACCTGATGGCCTGGAACCACCAGTCCTCACTCAGCCTCTGCCAGGTCTCACTCTCCTCGTACTGGTGCACCGGTGGCTCGGTGACTTAATACCTGAGGGACCGTGGGATCTCCTGGCATCCAAAATGAGTGTAAGGAAGGAACTAAGAAAAGCCACTCTAAAAGCTCATTGCCCTCCAGCCATGGTGCCCTTCTTTCTGCTCCTTCAGCCCAACTGAGTGGTTCCCACTAAGAGGGCTTTGGACCTGAACTCCCTCAGCCTGGGTTTTCTTTCTCCCCAGATTGTTCATGAAGCTGACTCCTTTCTGTTCTTCAAGTCTTGTGGTACCTGCCACTCTTTAAAGAAGCCTTTGCCCGCCACCACCCCAGACCCTAACAATCACTCTGTCACTGACTTGGTTTTTATTGTTCAAAGCATACATCTTAGTTCCTGATTTTTTTTTAAAATTTTTTATTTATTTGACAGACAGATCAGAAGTAGGCAGAGAATCAGGCAGAGAGAGAGGAAGGGAAGCAGGCTCCCTGCTGAGCAGAGAGCCCGACGTGGGGCTTGATCCCAGGACCCTGGGATCAGGACCTGAGCCGAAGGCAGAGGCTTTAACCCACTGAGCCACCCAGGCGCCCCTAGTGCCTGATTTTTAAGTACACAATTCTCTCCCCTGACTAGTACGCAAGTTCCGTGATGACAGATGGCATCAATCTTGTTCTCCCCTGCAAACTCGGCATCTTAAAGCCTACCTGGCACACACAGTATGGGCTTAATAGAAATTTACTGGAAGGATGAATAGATGAATAAATAAACAAACAATGAACAGACCAACAAGACAATCTGGTATGAAACCAGTGGAAAAACGAGTCAAAGCAGAACTGTCACCTAATGTCTGCCACACTGCCACTTTTTTTTTTCCCTAATTTTCCAAGTGGAACCAGGGGTGAAGCTACCTGTGAATGGTAGAGTTGGGAAGTAGAGTCACAGGAAACACAGCTTTTTTTTTAGTCAGTGCTCTAGACATAAAACCACTCTGAAATGATTTGCAGGAGATTCTTGAAATTCAAACAGAGGAAGGGAAAAAAAGAATGTATTTGGATGTCAGCAAGGTAGTTCTGCCAACCTAATTATGCCCCGTGACATGTAATTGTGAGCTGCTGAAAGACAAATGGCGAAGCAAAGCATTTATTATAAACACGGAAAGAGGTAAGACTGAGGTGTTAATTTTTAAGCAACTGTCATAAATCTGGTTCCAGGATATTATTCCATTAACATTATTATTATTATAACAAAGAACGTAAGCATGATGATGAGCTCCTTTCATGTATTTCTCAATACCTGGGAAATGAGGCTTACTCGTCCATTCCTAGCTGAGACACCTGAGAAACTACGAGAACACAGTGAAAATGGCAGAATGCTGATTATACCAACATGAAGAGATATGTTCTGGAGATTCACATAAAATGCATTCATATCTTTGGCTAGATACCACATTACTCAATTGAAAAAAGGTACACTCCACAGCTCCTTATATGGCAGACTCGGCTTCCACGGAAGGTACAAACAAAACGAAACAAAAACAGAGAGCCTACATGCACTAAATGAGAAAATTACAGACTAGAACTAGTCAGTAGTGTCTTAAAGGCAAACTAGGGCTTTTTCTCAGAATCAGAACAGAATAAAAGTATCTCTCCCCTGGAACAGTGACTAAAAAAAGGAGGGGTGAGGTTGATAAGTCATGGTTCCTCTTATACAAAAAGGTGACCAAAAACCACAACGTGCAGTCTTGATAGATAGTCTAGTTAGTGTTATGTTGGAAAAGCATTCCAAGTTCTAAAACGCTGTCTTTGTGTCATTTACCTTCTGATAAACTGATTGGTCATTATCATACATTCAAATTATACAAGTGTGTTTCTCCCCACTCTATTGAAATACCAGAATCGGGCTCCAAAGAGAGAGGAGAGTTTTATGCTTATCCATACAAACTATGAAGTGTAATATTTATTTATTTATTTATTTATTTATTTTTAAAAGATTTTATTTATTTATTTGTCAGAGAGAGAGAGCGCGAGAGCAAGCACAGGCAGACAGAGTGGCAGGCAGAGGCAGAGGGAGAAGCAAGCTCCCCGCTGAGCAAGGAGCCCGATGTGGGACTCGATCCCAGGACGCTGGGATCATGACCTGAGCCGAAGGCAGCTGCTTAACCAACTGAGCCACCCAGGCGTCCCTGATGTGTAATATTTAAAATACAGTGAAATCTTTACGGATGTCATCCAAAAATTTTAAAAATTCTTCAAAATGGTCACTAACAATTTACCCACTTTAGTTCATGTGGGAATGTTTAATGCCATTCACCAAAAAAGAATACTACACTGGTATAAAATGGTATTCATTATGATTAAGACCTAATCACTAAAGAAGTCCAGAGGTACAGAATTTATGATCTTGCATACATGTTTATAAAATGTGGACTCTGCAAAGAACCATTTAATCTACCAAGAAATCCTTTGATCTCTAGTGCATTACAATGAACAATGACAAGTTTCAGTATGGAGGTCTTTTGGGATGGCTCCTACTAGACTTGGGATTTCTCTGTTCCTGTTTAGGGGACAGAGCTGACCAACAAGGCTGTCATTTTTTGTTCCAGCTTTGCTTTTACAGAGCCCTAAGCAAAACCCTGACCATAAATAAGGCAGCAGGGCCCCGGGAGCCAGCTGAGTCATAAACCCCACTCAATCGCATGTGGCTCAAGGTGTTGGGATCCCACGAGAGTCAGGCCAAGCAAGTGGAATCAATTTAGGCCAGAGTTAGGAAAAACAGAGTGCTTCCCCCTTCCCCCGACAATCCCCCCTCTGCAGTGGAAGATACCACAACCCCCCCTCCACAACTCAAATACGGGGAACGGTAACTAAGCCCAGGAAAACATCTATACCAGGGCAGACTACTTCCACAGTCTAAAATGGAAGAAAAAAAATGGGAGGAAAATGATACTTGACAACCAACCACAAATTTTTAAATGTACGGTTCTTCTGTTTTTAAGCATAAAAGCAGTCTTGTTGCTGCTGAGTTATTATCACCATATTTTCTGACATTGGTGCCCAGTACCATTTGGCCTTAGGGTTCTTAGGCTTCTTACTTCCAAAATACAGAGTTAAGCATGTTTAAGTCACTTTAAATATCTCAAAAAGCAGCAAACCCACTGCCTACCTGCTTGGGCAAGCAAAGCTGCAAAGAGAGGCTTTGCAGAATGGCCCGCAAGTCAACAAATTCTGGTTTTGGCAGACTGCTCTCTGGAAGGAGCTACAGAAAATGAGGTCCTCTGTATGAAAAATACTCTGCCTCTGGTTCCCTCAGGTCAGAACTTGGAACTCTTAGTAAACATGCCCTGAAAAACCATGACTCTCATCAAGTGTTAAAAACTCCCAAATAAACACAGCCCCTCAAAACTGGGTACAAATGAGAAACATTTAATGAACAACCCTTTCTTTGCCAATAATTCTGCTTAAATTAAGTCCAGCAGACTCTTCAAACGGACCAAAGAAGCCCCCTTGTTAAGACAAATTCTATATATAGACATCCCAAACAATACTGGTGCACATTACCAAATATATATAATTATCTAGTTTCTACATTCCCATTATCTTCATAAATACAGGATAAAAAAATCAGCCTAAATGACTTTCTCAGACCTCCTCAAGGATTAAGAATAGCCAGCTAGCTTTAAAAAGTATACGTATGTAGTAAAGATCAAAAGCAAATGTTCTGGTCAGTTCTTTTCTACTCATGGGTTTTACAAAGAATGTATGCAGTTTTCAGGGAAAACACCACAAATGACAGCTGTTCAAAAGCATGGAAATTAATTGGCAGCAGGAATTTTCTTGACTAATAGGGAAAAACTTAAAGTCACATGTTTTGATGAGTTTATTTTTCCTATCCTTAGTCAAGCATATTCGCTGTTAATGATTAAGATTTTCAAACAGAAATATAACCGAGTAAAATCCTGAGTACATAACAAGTAAAATGCTGAGGGGAAACGCAGGTATCTATTACTGAATGAACAACAGCATTAAAGAATGAGTTTTAGATGAAAATGATATAGAGGGAAAGGTTCAACTTGCATATCTTGATCTTCCATGAGAGCAAAACTGAGATAACAGTAAGACTAATGCATTTATTATATTAAAAAATAGTAGCAAGACAAGTGACTCCCCTCACCACCCCGCCCCCCAGTGAGCCATCTGCTCTGAGCTGTTTTTCCAGCAGCGGTGATGGATTTACACTGATCCATCCACAGTCTCTCTGACACAGGGGCTCTCAAGTCATTGCCCTTGTGACCAATGGCGAGAATGGATGAGACAGCTGGTCAGGATTAGGTGAGCAGCCTGTGGCCCTGGAACTAAGTTGTGTACTCTGTCCAGAGCTATGACCTTGGGCTCATTAGCATTAGGCTCTCACCACCTAAGCTAACCAGCCACTCATCAGCCACAATCCAACATACATTACTCTGCGGGCACAATGTGTTTTCAATCCGGGCAACAACGCAAGCTCTTTATTTTCAAGGCAGTTGATTGAGCCCATGACACCTAACGGCTCCCTCCCGTGTGGTGGAGTCCACACACAAACCACCCCTCAAGGTAGCAAAGAGATGTCCAAGCATGACCACCCTAGTCAAATCGCAGCTCTAACAGCCCTCAGGGAAAGCAGAAAATCATCAAAGAAATTCCGAAGTGTGTAATCCAAGTGCCACCATGGCACAACATACCTGGCCATCCCCAGACTCGGGAAGTTGGCAGGAACAATGAGGATGTCCAGCCTGGAGAACGGGTGTGTTCCCAGGACAGAGTGTGCTGCCGAGAGGCAGGGAGGGATCAGCTGCAGGAGGGTCTCTTGACAGGCACCCTGGAGGCACAGGGGGGCAAAGACCCTATGAGGAATAATTTCCTGGGTGGTAGCAGAAGGATTCTGGAAGCGGCAGGGGTACTCCACGTGGCCACAAATGCCAACATACCTGGGAACGACATGAAATAAAGAGATGTGCTTTATGGTAAATCAGATTTATTCTTGTTGCCATGGAGGTGAGCAACTCTCGTAGATGTGCACAACTTCTAAGAGACAGTGGTTCAGATGGGTTCACAATCAAGACGGTTCAATTGAATTCTTGGCTTGTCTGTTTCTGTGCAGCAGTGAAAACCTATTGGCCGAAATACTTACTGACGTGCTGAATTCTGAGTAGCTTCAATCTAAGCTGAGTGAAAGTAGATTTTACTACTTATTTTAGAATAATAGGGGAAAACCCTTCAATACTCAAAACAATGAAAACAACCCCCTCCTGAAAATAAAAAGTAAAATTTCTGCCCTCAGAAATGTGCTTTTCAAATATCACATGGGAAAAAAACCCTCCAAATCAGAAACAATTCATAACTCAAAACGTGAAGGATGGTACAGAGCCAAATTTGGGATCCCATTCTGGAATATCCTGGAATAAAAGATGTGGACTCAGGAAGAATAATGAACCAAATGACAGGACAGGTTTCAACTTTTCAAAAGAACACAACCCATTTTACTAAAAAGTTATCTAGGTGCTCTTACTAAAGGCCGTCACAAGTTGTGTTCTTAGGGAATATACAGAGGCATTTTTGAAATGATACTTTTCCCAGTGCTCTTTCGATACAAATGGAACTGAATCAACCTTTTAAGAAACAGATCAGAGCCCAGCCGGTACCATCCGAGCTGCCAGTTATTCTGTCAAAGGTGGAGCTGAACAAGAATTCCTAGAACCTGATTCACAGGCCTCCAGAGAACTTATCTACCCAAAGAAACCCACATCAAAGGAAACTCTTCTTTGGCCTGTTAACACATCCTTTATTCAAACACAATGGGAAGCCCCTCTAATTTTAATTTACAAATTATAATTCTAACTACCGGTGCTTGCTGGAGTCACAGCACAGTAAATAACGAAAAACCTTAAAATGCTGGCATGTCCCAAGAGGGGCGTGCCACAACAATAACACCTCTCCAAATTTCTGAAGTGCCTTTCACTCATCCAAGGCTGGCAGGACCCAAGGAGATCCACACAGCTATGGAGATTAGCCTTGCCCTCCCCCAGCCTGCTGTGTAGAACAATGGCTTCCAGCACAGGGACATTTCACCCCTGGTGAGCTTAAGAAAAATGGTAATAAACACTTCTGCCAGGATAAGGTGACAGCAAGAATATAATGACTGACATCGAATGCTAGCCAGTACCCCTGGACTGATACCCTTGCTTTTATGGAGGAAGTTGAGGCAAGGTGCCTGCTGGTAAACATTTAACTGAAAGTGCTGCAGATGTCTACCCCATGACAAGTACTCAAAGATCTCACAAAGCCATTTATTGAGTTAACCACCTAATATATTTACAGAGATGTATAATGGGCGATAATAATTCAAGCTCACACCCTACTAAAAAACCTCCATAGCACATGAAATAATGGAGAGACTGCAGGTGTGGAGGCATCTTCAGAACAAAGTTGAGGCTTAAGTTTAAATGCTATGCAAGCACAATTTCGCAAAGAGGCATTCCACAGGCCTATCTAGAAATGCATCATGGGGCCACTATTTCTTGCAGCCAAGAAAGGTCAGAGAAGAGTTGGAGGTATAACAAAAAGTCAGTTTGAGGGGCACTGGGTGGTTCAGTCTGTTGAGCACCTGGCTCTTGATTTCAGCTTGGGTCGTGGTGTCAGGGTTGCACTGGGCATGGGGTCTGTTTGGGATTCTCTCTCTCCTTCTTCCTCTGCCTCTCTCCCCTCCCCAGCTCAAGTGCTCGCACTCTCTGTCTCTCTCTCTCTCTCTCAAAAAAAAAAAAAAAAAAAAAAGCCAATTTGTTGAAGAGAAAAGGTGAGTTAAATTCTCTCTGGACACAAACGGCTCTAGCCAGGGAAATGAAGGTCACTCCAGCTGGGTGTATTAGCACCGTTTTTCATGATCAAAGCCTGGGAGAAAATGCAGGACTTTACGGTAATCAAGCTATGGATAAATGAGACCATTAAGGCTCCCAATAAAAATGGAAGTGGCACCGGGGTGGCTCAGTCAGTTAAGCATCAGACTCTTGATTTTGGCTCAGCTCATGATCTCGGGGTGCTGAGATGGAGCCCAGCATCAGGCTCTGCATTCAGCAGGGAGTCTGCCTGGGATCTCTTCCTTGCCCTCTGCCCCCCACCCCATGCATGTGATCTCTCTCTCTCTCTAATAAAAAAAATAAATACAATCTCTCGGGGCACCTGGGTGGCTCAGTGGGTTAAAGCCTCTGCCTTCGGCTCAGGTCATGATCCCAGAGTCCTGGGATCGAGCCCCACATCGGACGGGCTCTCTGCTCAGCAGGGAGCCTGCTTCTTCGTCTCTCTCTGCCTACTTGTGATCTGTCTGTCCAATAAATAAAAAAAAAATCTTAAAAAAAATCTACTACCATATTAATAAATAAATAAATAAATAAATAAAATCTCTTAAAAAATGGAAGTGGCATCAGGAAAGATGATACAAAGGTTCTGACATCAGGATCAGGAAGGCTGGGCTTAGTGCTGTTCTCAGATGGGTTAACTGTGATGTGAGGCAAGCCCCCCACTACTTGCAGCCTCTTTCTTGTCTAACATGGTCTCACAAAAATGGCTGCAGGGGCAGGGGAAGAATTGATTAGAGGGAACTTACTAGGTGCTGGAATGTTCTCTGTCAGTTTAGGGTGTAAACAATGGTCAAAAACTCATTAATGATTAAGATCTGTGCATTTTAGTGTATGTTAATTATACTTTAATTAAAAACAAACCAAAAAACGGTTTCTAAGGTTTCTTCTGGCACTGTGACTCTATGGCAACTCTCCACATGAGGCCATCGCCTCTCTTCATGCCAACAGCCTTGTTCCTGAAGTGGTGAGGGAATACTGTACGTTTATAATGTCATGAATAGTCCCCCATGAAGCCAGAATTAACTCAAATATGCTTCCTTTCCCACTAACCTTCAGCTGTTCATTTCTGTATCTGTGCCCACTCCAACCTACTCGCAGTATCATCAGCAAATCAGACGCTTGTAAATCACTATTCCCTATGCCTACACTCGTAATCAGGGTAAATATTGTAGTAGTTAAGATTAATAATAATGCTTGATTGTTATTTATAAATAATCTGCACTGGTGATGAGAATAATAAGCAATAACTCCTCCCACAAAAGCTACTGCATATTTACTACGTGCCAAGAACCGTTCTGAACACTTCATATGCATTATCCCAATTAATCCACACAACATTCCTAAGGAATAAGAACTATTCTTTTCATCACATCGTGAGTCATCATAAGCTCCCCCCTCCCGACCTTCCTTTCCCAAGTACTGCATTAATCTTCTTGAGTAAATTTAGGTCCTGGATTTTTCTAGAAGCTAGCTCAGCTGCTCTGTGGTTCTCTGGTTTCCTTGTCAGTGTTGCCCATTAATACTGCCAAGAGTGGGAAGAACTGGTGAAATAAATATTAGGCTAGTAAATGATGGGAACCAGACCATTGGTTCCCTCTCCTACGATTGCTGGGCTGAAATTTTTTATAAGAGATCTCTTCATGGAGGACTCTCCAAGGGTTGACCACGTTTTACTCAGAATCACAAGACTGGAAATTGCCTAAAGAGGTTCTCTCCTTCAGTCCTCCTCTTGTTTCAAGAACGAGATGTATTGGAAGTAGCTGACACAGACATTTCCCTGTCATAGACTCAAAAGGAATCACTGGAAGTTTCCCCTGGGAATGCATGTCCTTTTTTCACAGTTCAACCTGACACTTTAGTAATTATTTCCTGCATTCTTGCTCTACTCAAGGCACCCCATGGTATGCCGCAGACACACATACGAATAAATTTCCAACCCTACCTTTAAGGAGTTTACAGTTTGGTTGGAAGAAAAAATTTAAAATTCTGATGAGTACAGTGACACAATAAGATGGTTAGACAATCTCTTAACATATTTTAGCAAGCAGAATAGATGCTTGGATACCGTAAAAATCACAAGTGTTCAAAATGCCACCACCAGCCCCCAATGAGTTGTTGACAATGATGTCAACATATACAATGATGTGCTCATGTCTGAAAGCTGGATGGGTTTCCTTAGGGCATTCTAGGATATTATAAAGCAAAATGCAGTATGTGCTATAAAAACCAGAAGGCTGAACTACACCAGGGAGCCATGGCTGGAGAAATCACACCAAGCCAGGAAGATTTGGAAAGGCTTCTCTCATAGCAAAGGCTGTACTGGAAATTGGCAGTTTTTCCCTCATGATTTAAAATCATTCCTTCTTTCCTAGCCTTTCAAAGGTATAGAAATAGGGCCTCATCCTGCAAGGTCCACAGGCCACTTTCCATAGACTTCACGACCCTCAAGAAGACTGCTTCTCCCACCAAGCCGTTCCCTTCTTTAGGATGAGCAACCTCAATGCCTTTTCTCCTTCGTGGTACGTATTTTCCATGCTTTAAATCATTTTTGCTGAGTCCCTCTGGACTTTATCCAAGTTTCCGTGTCGTGCTTAAACTGTATGGGCCCAAAGTAAGACAATGCTTTACCAAAGGTCTCCAAAGGTTAAACATAATACAAAGATTCCTCTGTGGCTAGAGATGGTTATGCTGCAGCCGAAAAAAATAAATAAACTTTCAACGGTTTACCTAAGTGCCTTCTAATTAATGTATTTACCAAAACGCTCCCCCAGAGCGGGCTGGAACACGTGTGGAATTGGAGCTGGAAGAGGGAATGTTCTTCCTATAATTCAGCCCACATGAACAGTGCTCAAAAGTTCAGTGACCAGTACTTTGGCCAAATTTCTGGGACCCAGATGAACACTTTAGGCAAATGAAAGCCTGTGGTATATAAGGCCCCTATAAAAGTTGCATTTACGTGAATTGAACTGGTGGTCTCAGGAAGGTTTGAAGTGGATGAGGGGGGCAGGGAAGGCAAGGGGACCAGATGTGAACATAACCGAAAACACGACTGCAGTTGGCACTTCAGAGTACCTTTGTTGGCAAACTGAGCACAGAGCCAGAGATTTAATGGATAAAAGCACAAAGCTACCCTCTGATGACTAAAGACAGCGCACACGAAGCGCGCAGCCAGGGGAGGATTAAGCAAATGCAAGCTATTATTTTATCAGCAGTACATTTCTGATGGACAAGCACGGTGATAAATGAAGGGAAAACTTAGTCATAGCATGTCAGACATGGCAGAGAGTGTGGGAAGGACTCCATGGCCCAGGCCTCGCGTTCCCACATGAGAACGTGCCTCCCTGGACTGGCACCTTTGACCTGGCTTGAGTTGCTCTGATCGGGTTGGCCACATGGGGCTTCCTCTTTTTCAATCTGCTTGCCCACCGACAGGGGACGTTTTGGACACAAGGCAGCCTGTGTGGACCTGGGTTGTGGAGGTAACTGGATAGGTGAGTCCGTCTAGCTTGGGAACGGAGTATTAGAAAGCCCACTGAGGCCGTGCCCCTGAGTTGTCCCGAGTTCAGCTTCTGTCAGTTATGAAACTTCCTGTGCTCTCCTTCTGCCTGTGTCACAGTCATTTGTCACAGTTTGTCAACTCGAAAGGACATGAAAAGAGTCATACTGGACCACTTCTCCTAAACCTCAACAAGAACTTCAGATGCCATCTCTTCCCAGAATGCCGACATGAAGGGGCCATGGCCTCCTCCTTCACAATTATGGATGCGAACAACGTGAAAAGCCACTTCAGTGGCCTCTGGGCAGCAGAGGGAACACATAAGAAATGCTTGCTGCCCACTCCCCAACCTCGTATCCCTGGGAATATAGCTAGAAAGACAAAAGAACACATTTCTGGGCACCTGGGTGGTTCAGTGGGTTAAGCCTCTGCCTTCAGCTCGGGTCATGATTCCGGGTCCTGGGATCGAGCCCCACATCGGGCTCTCTGCTCAGTAGGGAGCCTGCTTCCTCCTCTCTCTCTGCCTGCCTCTCTGCCTACTTGTGATCTCTCTCTCTGTCAAATAAATAAATAAAATCTTTAAAAAAAAAAAGAACACATTTCTTCCTTTGCCTTCCCCTGAGACACAGGGATTTCAACTGCACACGTCCTCTGACGGGCAAGCAGACCTGAAGCTGATTCTTTACCATGAAGAATTGGAGAACCCCAAGCCAAGTCTTTATTCCACAGAGCAGGAAAGTATGGCTTTGCCCCAAGAAACCTACCTAAGTAGCATGGAGAGCACCTTCACACTCAAAGGCAGAACTCTCAACTTCCATCCTCTGTACCAGCACGACACATTACAATCAGTAACAGTGACTCAGTCATGGGACTGACTCTCCAGATAGCAAGCTGGATCGGACTCCAGGAGGCAAGGCGTGGACATTAAACAGTTTTTAAAAGTCCCCAGATAGAGGCGCCTGGGTGACGCAGTCAGTTAAGCGTCTGAGTCTTGGTTTTGGCTCAGGCCATGATCTTGGGGTCCTGGGATCGAGCCCCACATGGGACTCCATGTAGAGTCTGCTTGAGATTCCCTCTCCCTCTCCCTCCCCCTGTGCCCCTCCTGCTTGCGCTCTCTAAAATAAATAAATATATCTTTAAAAAAAAAAAAAAATGTCCTCAGGTAAGATTCTGAATCACCTCTGTAAGGAGTCAAGCCCAGATAGGAATCCAGGTGTTATAACTCAGTAGAGCTATGCACCCAGACACATTGCTGTCTAAAGCCTCAGTACTTTTATCTATAAAACAGAGAACATAAAGCCTATCTATCTTATAGGCATACCCTCAGGACTAACCAAGATGACACTTAGATCAAGACTTTCCCTGACTTCGGGGCACCTGGGTGGCTCAATGGGTTAAGCCTCTGCCTTCAGCTCAGGTCATGATCCCAGGGTCTTGGGATCAAGGCCCACATCAGACTCTCTGCTCAGCGGGGAGCCTGCTTCCCCCTCCTCTCTGCCTGCCTCTCTGCCTGTAATCTCTGTGAAATAAATAAAATCTTAAAAAAAAAAAAGACTTTCCCTGACTTCAAACATCCAGTGATTTCAGTATCAATTCAGGATAGGCTAGGATATGTTGCAATAACAAACATCCCCAGTGTTTCAGTGGCTTAACAAAAAAAAAAGTTTATTTCTTGCTCATAACAAGTCCGCTGAGAATCCAAGTAACTCTCCAGGGCACCTGTCCTCCCCACACAGAAATCTGGGTACCCGAAATTGCAAAATGAGGCCTATTCTGAGCTCAGTGGCAGGGGAAGGGATCACTTGAGGGGCTTACATGCAATTAAATATTCCCATGTGAAAGTAACATGTATCACTTCTGCCCACAACTCTCCTCTTCTCTCAAGTGTGCATAAATAAAATCCAAGGATTTTAATAAAACCCTAGGATACTCTATATGGCTCAGGGAAGATAGTCCAAAATAGCCAAGCTACTAAGCAGGAGGTGGAAACTACTTCCCTTCCTCCAAAAAAGCAAAATGCAAGCAGTAAGACATGCCTGTCCCAGGAGAGGGCTTGATGGCTTTCTGTCCTCACAGTACCAACCGCCACTGCAGCCACCTCGGGAGGGAAAGCAACATGGCAAAACTCAACAGGCATAGAAGGAATTTGCGCTACAAAGCATGTATTAGTTGGTCTTCCAGGATGAACTAGCCATCTGTACCATTACTCTGGGCTTTCTCCTCTGGAAGTTACTGGACCTAGAGACTCTGTGTAAACAGGAAAAGTGATTAAACTGAACTGGGTGTAAAAGTCTTAGGGATGAATACGAGGCAACGCCACACACTTTGGACAATTCGTACCTCCTACAGACACTCCCCTCCTCTCTTCTGGCTCTCGAAGTTAGAAATAGTTAGATGCGTGGGGAGGCTGCAAGTGAATACCCAGTGGTCCTTGTTGCTTTTTAAAAACTTGAAACAGATTTTGCTCTGATCAGTCGGAAAAAAAGAAGAAATCACTACTGAAGGTAAGAGTCCTGACCAGTAGGTTCCTTGTAGCCCCATGACCTTGCAACAGCTACCATGTGTCTGGTAACACAGGTCTGAACACATGTGTCTGAAGCAGGCTGACTAGCCCCACTGGGCAGTGAGGGGAGCAGGCGTCCCTACAAATAAATGGCTAACAGCAGTTCTGGGAACCTAAGCAGCAGAGTGGCCCACAAAGTGATCCAACAAGCACCCCCTTTTCATTAAGTTGTGTTTTTGGCCAAATAAGCACTGAAGACCAAAGTTAAAAAATATAGGAGGTAAAGTGTTGAGTCTGAGGATGCTGTTGACCTACCCCAACACATAAAATTACGTCACTTGACTTCGCAGAGGATTTCCTATGTCCTTCTTTTCTCTTTCTTTCTGCATGAACAATATGCCCACGTTTCTGCCTCTCAACTCTCTTTCCCCCCCAGTAGGGTTTTTCCTGCTTTGCTTAATCATATTTTGGTCTAGCTTCTCAGCAGGGATGACTCACGTTCCCAATGCTTGGAATAAATGCATCATACTGGTCCCTTAAGTGTTTGTTTTTCAGCAAGCTCCCAAATACCAACCTGGAGTCAGCCTCAGAAGGTGAGAGGGATCTCTCTGCTGCCAGATCCTTGGACAAGCAGATCTCTGGCTTCATTTCTGCCCAGGAGCCCACTGCGATCGTGAAGGTGGAGGCTGGCATTGGCATGGTGACGTAGTAATGCCAGCTTGTGCACCCTAGAAGCAGAAGGAGAGAAACAGCCATAATGAGGCCAAGGAAGAGTTCTGGACCTCACTCTGTAGTTTTTCTCTTTAGGCACTTGAACTTGTGTGCTATGATGGTACGAGCTATTCTTGGGGGTGGGTCTTATCTACCACAGGGGCATCACTGCAGGTCTCGGGGAGAACACAAAGGGCTAACTATTTCGCGGCAGCCAACGAGGTCTGTAACTCCTCGAAGACCTGGGATCAGTTTGAAGTGCTTCAAGTGAGGCTATAAGTAAAGGGTCGTACTTGAGGTGGTCACGTAAGGGCTCCAAACACGTAAAGGCAGAGGCTGTATGCTGCTACAGAGACAAGAACATGTTTTCTTTCTGTTTTGGTTTTTTTTTTTTTAAGATTTTATTTATTTGACAGAGAGAGTGTGTGCACAAGCAGGGGAGCATCAGAAGCAGGGAGCCCAGTGTGGGGCTTGATCCCAAGACCCTGGGATCATGACCTGAGCTGAAGGCAGAAGCTTAAGTGACTGAGCCTCCCAGGCGCCCCAAGAACATGTTTTCTCCATACTTATTGCCTAGCACAGTATTTGGCACCAAAAAAGATGCTCTGTTGAATAAGTAAACAAATGAATGAATGAACAAATGAATGATCACTTCTGTGGTGCTAAAACTGTTTTGTATACATTAGATTTAAGAATCAGTCTCAACTGGACACAGTAGGGAACAATGAGACTAGGAAAGGAAGATACCTGGGTTTTGGTCCCAACTCTGAAACTAATTAGCTGTGGAAGCTTAGGTTTATCCCTCATCCTTTTTCTCTGTTCATGTATTGGGCTGGTCCGCCATCCCTCACTAAGCAGATGAAAACCAGGCTTAGAGAGGTTCAGGGGAGCCAAGGACTCCCAGCTCGTTTGTAACAGGCCTGGAATTTCATCAGGAGCTCCCCGCCCCAGCCGAGGGTGTGCACACCACTCAGGCCAAAAGGAGTGAAGGTGTTTACCGAAAGAACAAATGATTGATTGCTTATAACACTATCCTTCCTGACTTCTAAGACGGGAAAATGCTTTTAATGTTTCTGAAATCCGAATGTGTCATACAACCTGATCTAATACAGTATTTTTTTTTTCTTTCTGAGCTTCTGCTATACATTGATGGTGTGCCTTCGGGGAAATTGGTATCACCGCATGATATGGAACACGCTTCTCCTCTCCTCATGGAGGGAGGGAACTTTCCATGGAGGGAACTTCCATTACATGAATACCTCTAGCCTCTCTTTCAGCCCCTTACTAACTCCTTTACAGGAGCTATTCCTCTTATTCTTGTTAAAAAGTTTTAGATGGTCAGACACTCATGGAGTGACCTATGATTGCCAATTTGGTCAGTGAGTAGATAAGAAGTCAAATACAGGGTTGAAATAATAACATGCCCATAGTGGCCAACAGACCTAACATGACATTTTTCAAAATCTTTTAACAGTAAAAATCAATAATAAAGGTTAGGTTTTTATCTCCTTATGCTTATCTTCTTTGTCTCACAACTAATTCTGAACTCAGGAAGGTGGAGGGGTCATTATTTATTATCTCCTGAAATTATACCAACTTAGATCCAAAGAAATACATTACAGAACTCCTCCAATGAAAAACAAAATTTTAATGGCTGCATGGACACAGCAGGGAGATGTCAGCCCTCTTCCCGGGAAAGGGCATGATGAGATTCGGGCCACTGCCCCGGGCCTCTTTGCCCAAAACTAGGAAGCATCTGTCACCCTTTGCACCTCCCACTGCACCATCTCACGACCCTAAGGCTTTCCACTGGGCCTCTGCCAGGACCTAAGCCCACAAGGGCAGGGACTATGTCGGTCCCCAGACCTAGCAGATATGGCTGCTCAATAAATATTTGTTGAAAGATAAGAAGGAAAGAAAGAAGAAAAGGGAAGGAGGAAGGGAAAAAGGAAAGGAAAAACAAAATTTTCAATAGGAAACAAAGATTTAAACATAAGGGAAAAAACATGATATCAAGTTTGAATCAATACGTCATAACATCAAGTTTTGTGAAGTCACTAGAGGAGTTTGAAGAAGGACTATAGAAGGGCAGGCTCAGAACTACTGCACACCCATCCCAGAGGCAGCCATGCTCTCCAGCTTGCTTGTGAGGTCATCCTGTTTCTGGAGTCAGAGCAGCCACACTTAACATCCCTCTCGCCACAGCTAAGAAGCTGAAGGCACGCTCCTCTTTATAAAGAGAAAACCAAACCCGGTGATGTTGGAGCCAGTCCAGTGATGTGTATAGTTTCTCCGGAGCTTAAAAGCAAGCCATGGCTTTAGAGAGCACTGCCGCTCTGATGCCCAGCCAGTAAGAAGGGGGCAGAGACAATCACAGCAGTCTTGATGAAAGTGTGACGTGGATCCCACAGGGCCTGCTGCCCTGAGCCCCCCTCCCTCAGTTTTTCCACCTTCCCTTCACGACCTCATCCTCTGCAACCTGATGCCTCTCTCCAGTTGTCCCACAAGAACTTCAGTCTGGGCCGGGAAACACAATGAGAGGTCCGGGGGGGAAGGTGCAGATGGAAGAAGGAGTTGTGGGTGAGGAACTAAACCTTCTGAGCAGCCTTGGTTCAAAAGAAAAAATCTTGACTAACCGAATTATCTTACTCAAAGCGCTATGGTCATTCTTTCTCTGAAGGATATTTTGGAGCATTTACCATGGGCCACTAAATTTCCCTTTTAAAAGCTTCAGTCACTTGGGCATCAGAAACTAAACATAGGTGGTGAGGCTTTCAGGTACAAATGGAAGATTGCACACATGAGGCTGTTTGCTTCCTCCCCAAACCCAATTAAAGGATAGTAAAGGGATTTTTAAAAATATTTTTATTTTTAAGTAATCTCTACCACTAACATGGGCTATTTCCCCAACCCCCAAAGCCCCAGCAAATAACTGGAGACTCTTTCTTTCTTTTTTTTTTTTTTAAAGATTTATTTATTTGTCAGAGATCACAAGCAGGCAGAGAGACAGGCAGAGAGAGGAGGAAGTAGGCTCCATGCTCTCTCTGGGATCATGACCTGAGCCGAAGGCAGAGGCTTTAACCCACTGAGCCACCCAGGCGCCCCTGGAGACTCATTCTAAAGAGAGTAAGAAAGAGGGCCTCCAGATGGGGGGCGGGGGTACGAGGGGGAAGAGGGGGGAAAACAGCACAGTTGACGGCAAATGAATGGGATTAGATGAACATATGCATATCAGATGCTGAGACCACCAGCCATCTTCTCTTATTTGGTTCCCAGAATGCAGGCAATCAGGCTTTTACCCTCCAGGCAGAAGAATGAAAAAATGCTAAACAGCCCATGAGAAGACAACTAAGGAGACTCACTTCAGAAGTGTCCTATGATCAGCCTATGGTGAATTCAACTCACAGTTGAGAAGCCCTACACAGGCACTCAGAGCTTCCCATCAGCATTTTAGTCCCCGTTCCTAAATGCCTACAGACAAATCAAGCACCTCCAGGACCTCTAGAAAGCCACTGCTGTGACACTGAGAGACCAAAACAAACAGAAACAAACAAGTTGAAGGTCACTGGTCATGCAAGGAGAAGAAAATTTCAAAGAACACCAAACACATACCCAGTAGGAGCTTAATACTGCCGTGCTGAAATAAAAATAGTATAATTTACAAAAGGAGCATTCCAAAGTAAAGAGAATGAAACCCATGACAGAAGAAAAGAAAAACCCAATAAAGGTGTGGGATGGAATATAAAGTTGGAGAAGTCTCTCAGAAAGTAGAGCAAAAGAAAAAAAAAAAAAAAGAGAGAGAGAAAAGTAGAAAAGCTCAGCTGGTCCAATATCCAAGTAATAGAAGTACTAGAAAAAGACAACAGAGAAAATAGAATGGGAAAAAGCGTTAGTTAAAAAAATTGAGAAATTTTCCCCCAACTTAAGGGGCCACGAACTTCCAACTTCAAAAAGGCACATAACACCCAGGACACTGGATACAAATCAATCCACATTGAGATATATCGTTATGAAATTTGGAACCCTAGGGACAAAGACAAGATTCCACAAGCTTCCAGAAAGAGGGAAAAAAAAAATCACATATAATAAGGACACTTTCAGACATGCAGTTTCACAAAAATTCACCTCCCACGTATTCTATTCTCTGGAAGCTATTTAAGTATGTAAAATATGCTTCAAAAAGATATAGTAAACCAAGAGGAAGGCAGACAAGCCAATACAGGAGTGAAGCAAAGGGAACCTGCAGAATAATGGAGAAGCAAGATCCCAGGAGCCAGCTACGGCCCAGCAGAGAGGGCAACTTTGCTCTTCAGAGCACCTTCCTGAGCCCGGGGAGAGGCTGCTTCAGGAGGAATAAAAAAAAAAAAATTTTTTTTCCGGAAGGAGCAAACTGATAGAAAACTTGAGTACTTGGGCATCTTAGCAGATTTAAACAACTGCCAAAGCCTTTGGGGTTGGTAAATACTTAAAAAAACAAGCAAATAGGGAAAACAAATAATAACAGAATGAACCCCCATGAAAAAAGAACATGTATAGAAATAATAATGTAATCAAAGTTGTACAAGACTCAGCTTTTAATAGCACAGATACAATAACATAAAGAATACTGATCTAATCAAGGTTATGATATTAATTATATCAGGAAGATGGGATTTGGGGAAGGGGTATGTGTGTGATGGTAGGGTGGAGAGAGCTAAATCCTTATCATCCATAGTGGGAAGATCAACCCCAAACAATCATGCATCTTACTGAACAACATGGACGTATACACCAGATAATTAGCTAAATAAAACAGGTAAAAGTGGTTACTTCTGAAACAGAAGAAATATAGCAGAGGTACTGAGGACTGCTATTTTGGGGAGGAGTATAATAAACCCAATAGAACTGGGGCGCCTGGATGGCTCAGTGGGTTAAGCATCTGCCTTCTGCTCAGGTCATGATTTCAGAGTCCTGGAATCGAGCCCCGCATCAGGGTCCCTGCTCAGTAGGGAGCTTGTTCCTCCTTCTCCCTCTCCCTCTGCCTGCCACTCCTTCCTGCTTGTGTTCTCTCCCAATCTCTCTCTCAAGTAAATAAGTAAAATCTTTTTTTTTTTTAAGATTTTATTTATTTATTTGACAGAGAGAGATGACAAGTAGGCAGAAAGGCAGGCAGAGAGAGAAAGAGAAGCAGGCTCCCTGCCGAGCAGAGAGCCCAATGCGGGGCTCGATCCCAGGATCCCGGGATCATGACCTGAGCCGAAGGCAGAGGCTTTAACCCACTGAGCCACCCAGGCGCCCCAGTAAAGTCTTTTAAAAAATTAAAATAAGCCCAACAGAACTTTTTGACTCTTTGAACATGTGCCTTTCTAGTATAAAAAAAAATTAAAATAGTCAATTAATTAAAAGTTCATCTTAAAAAAAGAATAATATTTTTGGCCCTGAGGTAATATGAAAATGATAAAATATACCTCAGAAGGAAGAGACAATTTAGAGATAAGTAAGAGACACCAGCCTAGTAAAAAAACCCTTTTAAGAATAAAACACTGGCGGGCGCCTGGGTGGCTCAGTGGGTTAAAGCCTCTGCCTTCAGCTTAGGTCATGATCCCAGGGTCCTGGGATCGAGCCCCACATCAGGCTCTCTGCTCAGCAGGGAGCCTGCTTCCTCCTCTCTCTGCATGCCTCTCTGCCTACTTGTCATCTCTCTCTGTCAAATAAATAAATAAAATCTTTAAAAAAAAAGAATAAAACACTGGCAATGATTTCTTTGGATATGACATGAAAAGTACAAGCCACAAAAGCAAAAATAAACAAGTGGGACTACATCAAACCAAACTGAAAAGTTTCTGTGTGGCAAAGCAAAAACAAAAACCATCAATAAAATGAAAGGGCAATCTACAGAATGGGAGAAAATATTTGTAAACCATGTATCTGATATGGAATCAATATCCAAAATATATAAAGAACTCATACACCTCAATAGCAAAAGATATGATTAAGAATGAGTAAAGAACATGAATAGACATTTTACCAAAGGAGATATTCAAATTGCCAACAGGTACATGAAAGGGTGCTCAATATCACTTATTATATCAGGGAAATGCAAATCAAAACCACAGTGAGATATTGCCTCCCACCTGTCAGAATGGCTGGTATCAAAAAGACAAGAAACAAGTGCTGGTGAGAATGTGGAGCAAAGGAACCCTTGTGCACCGTTGTTGGAAATGTAAACTGGTACAGGCACTATGGAAAACAGTACAACAGTTCCTCAAAAAATTAAAAATAAAACTACCATATGATCCAGCAATGCCTCTTCTGGGTATACACCCGAAGGAAACGAAATCACTCTCTCAAAGGGATTTCCACATTCCTATGCTCACTGCAACATTATTCACAATGGCCAAGACATGGAAACAACCTACGTGTCCATCAGCAGAAGAATGGATAAAGAAAGTGCAGTATATATGCATGATGAAATACTACTCAGCCATAAAGGAAGGAAATCCTGCTGCTTGGACAACAGGGAAGGACACTGAAGGCATTACGCCAAGTGAAATCTGTCAGACAAAGAGAGACAAGTAGTGAATGATCTCACATCTTTGTGGAAGCTAAAAAACCCATCAAACTCATAGAAACACATTTCTGGCGGGGGGCAGGGGATGTGGCAGAGAAATGGGTGAAGGAGGTCAAAGACTTCCAGTTACAGGATAAATAAGTTCTGGGATGTAGTGTACTGCAAAATGACTCTCTAACAATACTGTACTGTGTATTTGCAAGTTGGGAAGAGAGCAGATCTTAAAAGTTCTCAAGATAAAACAAAAAAATTATGATTACACGAGGTGATGGATGAGTCAACTGACTTTATTGTGCTAATCATTTTGCAACATATACACACATCAGATCATGACACTGTACCCCCTAAACAATGCTATATGTCAATTATATCTCAGTAAAGCTGGGAGGGAAAAGAATGAAACCGTGTACACAGTAGGCTTTCTCCCTACAATTTGCATCAAAGTGTTGATCTGATTTTTGCTGTCCCTCCGGTTCTTGTACCATATCTGGCACATGGGCAAAGGGAGATTTGTGGAAACAGCAGGAACCAGAACTGTTTTCCAGAGAGGACAGTGCTAATGGAATAAGGGGTATCTGTTAGATGCCTGCACAAGGTCACAGAGAGTGACCAAATCACATCCTGTCCCAGGGCCTTTACCAGAATGTCTGTATCCTAGAGGAGATGTGGGGAGGGCATTAGAAGCCATAAAGAGGGGCACCTGGGAGGCTCAGTCATTAAACTTCTGCCTTAGGCTCAGGTCATGATCCCAGGGTTCTGGGATCCAGTTCCGAAATCAGGCTCCCTACTCAGCGGGAAGCCTGCTTCTCCCTCTCCTACTCCCCCTGCTTGTGTTTCCTCTCTCACTGTGTCTCTCTCTGTCAAATAAATAAATAAAATCTTAAAAAAAAAAAAAA
>ML100354.1:0-28396 GCA_003697995.1 Taxidea taxus jeffersonii | reverse complement strand
AAAAAAAAAAAAAAGAAGAAGAAGAAGATGCCATAAAGAAATGTAGCAGGGGAGAGGAATGACATTAATTTTCTCTTCTCTTCTATTCTCTTTTCTTTTCAAGGCAGAAACCTTAAATGACCTGAAGTTTGGGAGTAAGATAGCAAAAGTGGTAGCAGAACCTCAGTTAGGTCCAGCAAAAATATTTCAGAACACCCATTGCTCCCTTGTCGTCTTCTCTGAAGTTAAACAATGGAAAGAAAAGGATGGGTGTGGGGGGCACGTATGGAAAACATCACCCAAACCCGTATTTTAAACGTTCAAGATGATTTTCTTCTATACCACCCTCAAGATTTTTTATTTTTTACAATTCTTGAAGCTCCTCTACTTAGTAGAGCTCATTTGGAATAAACTGTTTCATACTTCAAGCTTTCACAGCAAAAAAAAAAAAAAAAAAAAAGGTTTTCTAGGTTACCAAGTGCCAGTTAAACAGGGGCGGATCAATGGAGGGGTGCCAAAAAGGAACTGGCCAGGAACACACTTCCCAGAGACCCTGTTTGGACCCTTCACAGAAGTTCCCCAAAACTGTCCAGCTGTGGGCTTTTTGCCCAACCCTGGGTGAACGTTTGGAGCCACTGCTGTGACAACTGAATGCTTCCAGTTCTCTGGGGGAGGTTTTTACTAGTTTCTTACTATGAGGGCATGTCTGGTAGGAAAGCCTCATTTGGGTTGTCTGTTGATGGATTATTCCACTGAGCCCCATCTTGTATGAAGACTGCCCACTGCCACAGAGAGCTAGGCGCTCAAGGAATACCTGATCTCATCCTCAAACCCGACTGCGAAAAAGGCAAGTAACAAGGTAGAACTTCTGCCCCCAGAAAGCAGAGCATGCATTCCAAAGACAAAGAGAAATATTTTTTGGATTAGCTATTGTTTGGGATATAAGCCTACCCTGAGAAGAGAATTGATGAGAGCTTATTTCTTCTGAATGTGTCCATTGATTGAGCTCCAGCTCTGGAATCTGACTGCTGGGGTTCAATTCCTAGAGCCACACTTACCAGTGTGGGCACACTGCTTAATCCCTCTATGCATCAATCCCCTCATCTGTAACAAGGGAATAATCATAGTACCTGGCCCCTAGGATTATGTGAGGATTAAATTAGATAATATACAGAGAAATCACTAGACACAGTAATTGGCACATAATAAGTGTTGAAGAAATGTTAACTGCTGTTGTCTTTAACAACTCCCTTTCCCTGTTGCTTGGGCTGACTGTCTGGAGGCAGAGACAAAGAATGTTGAAGGTATGGCTGCCACATGTGCACTGAAGCCTGTGGCCTGATGAGGCCCACATATGTGGTTTAAGGTTGAATGGCATTAAAACGCAGTGCACACAAAGCGATCCATTTAAAGGAGAATGACAGCCCAAAGGGGGCATCCTGTATGACTTCATATAGAATGGGCCATTTGGAGACTATTTAAATGGTGTTTACTTTAAATGAGCCATCCTCGATGAAATAGACAAGTGAATGCCTTCATTTTCCTTTTTGATTCAATCCACTTGCCCTAGACTCCTTTGCTACACCAGCTGCAAAACAAAGAGAACACGCTGTACTTGAATTAACCCAGAGTTTTTCCTCTGCAAAGGCCAGAAGCCCATCACACCACTGGATGATTTCACGGCCAGGCCGGATTCATTAGCAAGACTAACAGGGAGTGGGGAGGTAGGAAGGGGCCTAGAGGAAGTGGCACTCCCTAACCCAACAGGCTTGAGCAGCCACCCATCTCGCCTCCCTTCTGGGCCTCAGAAAGTTCCTGAATACCCCTACACCACCTTCTCAAATTGGAACTTATTTAGGGTGGAAAATTCTTATATTCTGATTGCCTCACTAGAAAGACAGAGATACATCGTATCAAGTATTGTTCTTATAATCACAATAGCAGCTGCTACAAGATCCAAATAGACATGTTCATGACCAAAACGGGCCTGAAATTTTCTTCAGAAAAAAAACACAAAATCACTGTATTTTTTGTAGGTAGGTTAAGGATTTGAAATGGGTCACTTTTCCAATCACAAGAGGCAGTTTAAAATTTAGTTCTGAAAGTTTTCCTAACTAGAGAGTGTTAAAACAATTGCCTTAATTATTTTCTTCTGTATCACATTAACAAAAAAACAAATTGTCCTATGAATAGTTTTGAAGATTCTATCTTCCAAGGGAGGAAGACTGAAGAGGAAAAAGGAAGAACATGATGGAATCAGTCCACGGGGGGGAGAGAGAGCTTTTTCTGCCAAAAAAAGAAAAAACTTTCTGTGAAAAACTTTGCCAATTATTTGGGAATATCAATCTTATAAAAAGAAAAAAATATTAATATATTTTTAACTATTTACGAAAATAAAGTAAATACAAAATGTATGGAAAGTCACTGTCCTATTCCTAGGGGGTCCTGGAAATACAAAACACATTGCAAAAGTACAGCCACAGCACCCATAACCGTTCTGCTCCTACAGGGGCAAAAGCAGATTATTTATCTTTGCAAAGTTAAACACTCACATAACTTTCTGTATGTAAAGAGTTATTGTTTTCACTGAAAATTAAGACAGGCTCTTAAATTCTTCCTACTAAAAGCATTCACTTTATCTTTTAAACTCTTGCACTGTAGGTTAGACAAATAACATGAAGCATTTGGAAATATCGAATTGATACATGCTTTTACTTAACATATCAGATTTCCTTCCTCAATTCTTCTGTAGTCACTGCTTGTTTCCTACCTCACCACTGAATCCTTCTCTCACCACTCTTCTTAATTTCAGAGTTTGCAGCCCAAACCATTCCATACATCAAACTATTTCATGATTCTGGCATATCTTTGTATCACATATCCAAGATGCTTAATATGTACAAGAACATATGTATATAGGAAAATGTGTATTAATAAGTAAATGTAGATAGTCGCACCATTCACAATGTGCACATTTTATACATCTTATGTATTTCTTATAATAACAGACACACAAAAAGGAGGGAAAGGTCCCAGTTTGGGCTACTCTTCTTCCCTTGGCTTCCTGGCCCAGTGCTCAGGTCTTTCAGCAAACCCCAGCCCCTTCTCTTTGACTACCTTTTAGTTGCTGAGTCTATACGTTCTGGTTTTATGAGTTAGTGCCACCCTCTTGAATACCCATGGCGTGACTGTCTTTCCTTAGTTCTTCTCTGCTGTTGCTCAAGGGCGGAACTGGCAACAGAACAAAGGAGACAGTAAGAATGCTCTGGACTGGTATGTGCCGGCACTGCCTAACCGAGGCCATGTGCCAGGTCATGCCACCGCTTCTCAAGCACCGATGCCACCCAGCAGGGCTTCAGCTCTCCTTCTCCCCAACCTGGTACCGCCTGCAGCACAGGAGACCCAGAAGAGAATGACCTTCAAGATCTTTCTTGTGAACCAGGTAAAAGAGCGCCACCTACTGAGCTGAGAGCACAAGCACCTCCATAAGTTTGGAGGTTTTCCCTCGTGGCCAATGAATCCCCAAAGGAATACGCAGCACCGGACTTGTTCTTCCAAATCTCACGCACCATTCTGACCTGTGACACAGATTACCTGGTTCCCCTTAACCTTAAGTACCAAGTGGGTCAGCAAACCAGACACCAAATCCTACTGCCCCCAGATGGTCCCAGGTACACTGTCAAACTTCACTCACGGGAGATAATCCATGAATGTCAAGCCCAAGACAAAAATCCATAGCAAAAAGAAGTGGAACACGCCTGCCAGAATCATCATTATCCAAAAGAAATCATGATGAACTTCCCGGAGGCCAAATATGGTTAAGTGCAACCGGAGGAGGGCAAGCAAGCACTAGTTAAAAGCAAATCACAAACTGACAAAGATTTGGAAAGTGCCAGGGCCTGATGTGAGACTTTATGAGGGAGGTTAACAGAGCAGAACACTGCCTCAATCACCAGTAGCTTTCTAAAGAGAAAAGATGAATGCATTCACTCCATACTCCTACCCCATGAACCATAATGCATGTGTCCAGAATAAAGTTTCCTCAGTCGTAGAAACAAGAAGCTTTCTCTACTTTGCACTCTCTCTTTGTGGTGAAAACTCTTAATCATAACCATTCCTAAATGTCTTTTACTTTACCATTTCCTTCTACGTAATTCCTGCTCGCATATTGTGGGAGCAGTCTAAATAGTATGGCTCATTTTGAACCATTAAGAGGGAAGAAAGTTGGCTTTCAATTGCACACAGGAGGGTCTGGACCTTGAAATCTTGGCTTTTTCCTGGAATTTCCCACACAGAGTCAAGAGAGAGAATGTCAGAGAGTTAGTCTTGGGCAGGCCAGAGTAGCATTTTGCACAGGATGAAGTAATGTCTACAGTCTCTTACTTTTGCACAAAAATGAAATCAGATACTATGTGAGGGCAGATATAGTTTTAACCACCTTTCACTTGTTCATATGCTTCTTCTCTTACATTTGTAAGGAACTTAAGTTAGTTTTGTTTATTAACTTGAGGCTTTCCATGAAAAACAAGTGGAACGCTTTATTTTTCTAGGAAGTAGGAATACACTAAATTAGACCCTGAAAAAAATAAAATAAAACTAAACAAAAGAATTGCCAAACAGGGAAAAACAGGAATGTGGTACACCAGTTTTTTTCTCTTAAAATCTATTTACTGAGCATAGAGAAAAGGCATAAACTCTAAGCAGAAGCGTAACTACAGAAATGACCCTGAAATCATTTTTGCTACTATTCAGTAGTGCTTCTAAATGCTCCTCCCATGAACATATTACTTCTACACAATCACACAGAACACATTTATTCAACCAAGTATCAAGCACCTACCACACGCAAAGCACTTCTTTGGGCATGGGGTCTCTGTGTTTAATAGTTGAGCTACATTTCAGCAGGGAATAGAGGCCGATGACAACACACAGGCTAACATTTCTGCCTGCCCAAATTAAATTATGCTAAGGAAGTTAAATAATAAAGGAGCCAAACAAGTCAATCTAAATCTATTGCTTTGACGTAGCCTTCTTGAAAAAAAGGTGGGTGACTTCTGAGCTAATAAAATTCTTATGATGGTCTTCAAGCTACAATCTAAACCATTAGCCTTCTTTTTATAAACAGCTAGGAGAAACGATTTCCCCCATGTAGCAAGGACTCGGAGGTCCGTCTTCTAATTTCTGTCCCCTGCCCAAGGGCTGCTGTCATTTCTGTCGCTGGTATCTGCTTCATCACATTATGCTGCTCCCAGGTGCTTTGCTTCTTCTGAGAAATCAGCTGGGGCCTGGCAAATGTGCTAATCACGTTGATGTGTCATTGTGATGGAAACTGTGACTTGTGGGTTGGGTTTTCCGCTAGTGTGCTAGTGTTTTCGAGGAGAGCTCATCCTTTTAAAGGGCATTGTGCACAACAGAGCGGAGGTCCTAGGAGACCAATCTACAATCTAGAAAACATAACTTGGAAAGGAAGTAGTATCATCTCGTAGCCACATACCCTTTTTCTCTAAGGAGTGCAGAGACATTTGGAGACATTATTCCATCCTCAGGACAGCCATTTTGGGTCTGGCAAAGAGCTCTGTTAGTACTCTTTCCTGGTTGTCCTTTGAAAAACCCCAGCTGTGGACTGCAGTATGAGGCACAGAGTTTTTTCCTCATCTAGCTCAGTCCTCCCTCCATTTAAATTGGTAAAGTCGGCTCCGTATGGCATAAGTGTCAGTAGTATGAATGGAAGCCCATGCTATCGCGTAAGTGTAAGTGGTACAAACGTAAGCAAATCACAATTTAGCATCTGCTTTGTTACAACTCTGCCCTGAATTGCTAATTCTGAAAAAGAGATCCACGGACATACTCCTGCAAGTATGAACATTTTCCATGGAAATTTTAACGTCAATTCTAGTATTGAATTTTTTATAATCTTCAAAGAGACAGACAATGACAGACAGATATCAAAGGGGTCAGAAGGCTTTTTTTTTTTTTCCTGTAAAGGGGAAGTTAGTAAATAGTTTAGACTTTGCAGGCCATACAGTCTTTATTGCGACAATCCAGCTCTGCCACTGCAGCATGAAAGCAGCCACAGGCAATGGCCATGTTACAATAAAACTTTATTTACAAAAACAGGCAGTGGGCCAGATTTCGCAAGCAAGTTGGATCATGCAGATATAACTGGGTACTACCAAACAATTTCAGAGTTTACATCTGCATTAGTGCATATGTCTGCACAGGGACATGCAGCGCTGCTTTAACTATTGAGAGATAATGAGAAAAGAGCATAAGGATGTCCTTTTGGTGAGTAAAGGCTAGATGACATCACAGTATGCTGTGTAAACAAAAGCTTGACAACACATGAAAGAAAAGTGGTGGAGAAAAAGGTCATAACGTGGCTCAGGGTAGAAGAGGCAGAATAATCCCAAAAGAACCTTCATGAAGCTGTCAACACTACATTCATATTGTGAGGGACAATGTTATTGCAGCAAAATATTAATCTCTACATTAAAATTGAGTTGCTCAGTGAGAAAGGAATCCATCAAAATCCTTGAGGAGAACACAGGCAGCAACCTCTTCGACTTCAGCCACAGCAACTTCTTCCTAGGAACAAAGCCAAAAGCAAGGGAAGCAAGGGAAAAAATGAACTATTGGGACTTCATCAAGATCAAAAGCTTTTGCACAGCAAAGGAAACAGTCAACAAAACCAAAAGACAACTGACAGAATGGGAGAAGATATTTGCAAACGACATCAGACAAAGGACTAGTATCCAAAATCTATAAAGAGCTTAGCAAACTCAACACCCAAAGAACAAATAATCCAATCAAGAAATGGGCAGAGAAAAAAAAAAAAAAAGAAATGGGCAGAGGACATGAACAGACATTTCTGCAAAGACATCGATGGCCAACAGACACATGAAAAAGTGCTCCACATCCCTGGGCATCAGGGAAATACAAATCAAAACCACAATGAGATACCACCTCACACCAGTCAGAATGGCTAAAATGAACAAGTCAGGAAATGACAGATGCTGGCGAAGATGTGAAGAAAGGGGAACCCTCCTACACTGTTGGTGGGAATGCAAGCTGGTGCAACCACTCTGGAAAACAGCATGGAGGTTCCTCAAAAAATTGAAAATAGAGCTACCTTATGACCCAGCAACTGCACTACTGGGTATTTACCCTAAAGATACAAACGTAGTGATCTGAAGGGGCACATGAACCCAAATGTTTATAGCAGCAATGTCCACAATAGCCAAGTTATGGAAAGAACCTAGATGTCCATCAACAGATGAATGGATAAAGATGTGGTATATATATATGTACAATGGAATACTATGTAGCCATCAAAAGAAATGAAATCTTGCCATTTGCGACGACATGGATGGAACTAGAGGGTATTATGCTTAGCAAAATACGTCAATCAGAGAAAGACAACTATCATATGATCTCCCTGATATGAGGAAGTGGAGATGCGACGGGAGTGGGGGTTAAGGGGGTAGGAAAAGAATAAATGAAACAAGATAGGATCGGGAGGGAGACAAACCAAAAGAGACTCTTAATGTCATAAAACAAACTGAGGGGGGTGGGGGGGAGGGGTGTTGGGAGAGGGTGGTGGGGTTACATTATATGTTTAAATGAAAATTTTAAAAAAATTTAAAAAAATAAAATAAAATAAAATTGAGTTGCTTATTTGAAATTTATTGATTTAATAGTTTGGTCTATGTTTAATTTATATTTTATTTTGGCTTTAGAGATGTGTAAGAGTTATTATATAATATTATTATAATATGTAATATTACACATATAATATACAAGAGTTTATGCATCTTATATTTATACTTCCTAAAATATCATTCTAATACAAATAATTTAAGTGAACTCCAGTGAATCTGGAGATCCCCCCTCCCACCCCTGAACAGATAAACAATGCTCAACTTTGAGAAACACTGCTAAACCTTTACTTTGTAACTTCAGGGCCAAATCATGAATGAGGAAGTATGTAGCCTTGGTAAGGTGGGGGTAGGGAGAGCCACACAGCATCCTGGGAGGATGCAATCATCACAAGTAAACCACAATAACAGCAATGGAGTCCGGCGGAGTCCGGGTATCGGTGCCTGCTTGAGACTGTAGTGTTTCATGTACTCAATGAAGTCAGCATGTCACAGAACCTAGTAGGGAGGGTGGAAAAAGAATCCATGGGAGTTCAACAGAACTTCATTAGACAACTGGCAAGGAGACACCAGAGCCTGGATAAAGGAGCCATGTGCTTCAGTAGTCTCACATGTGATGAACAGAGAGAGGGCTTGAGGCAGCACACAAGTGGGCAGTGAACGGAATGAAGGGAAATCCTTAGACTTTCTTCTGTCTGTTGGTACATACCAAAGAGGCAAGGCATGAGCAGTTTAAGAAAAAACACTTAAAATAAAGGTCAAGAAAACATTGTTCTAAGGACTCAGAGGAAGAACAAGCCTCAGAAATCAATTTACTACAGAAACGAAAATAAACTTAGGAAACTGGCATTCCCATTATCATATAAGAAGACATGACTTCTATGAAAAAATAGTAAAAAGCCATGAGAAGACAACAGGATGAGACAGTGTAACAGAGTAAGATCAAAAGACAACAAAGCAACAAGATAAAAAAGATGAAAAATTACAAGAAACTGTTACAGTAACAACTTAAATCTGTACAGTAATTACTAAAGAACAGAATGTCTCTAGAAAATCAGTGGTAGGGCACCTGGGTGGTTCAGTGGGTTAAAGCCTCTGCCTTCAGCTCAGGTCATGACCCCAGGGTCCTGGGATCAAGCCCTGCATCAGGCTCTCTGCTCCACAGGGAGCCTGCTTCCTCCTCTCTCTCTGCCTGCCTCTCTGCCTACTTGTGATCTCTATATGTCAAATAGATGAATAAAATCTTTAAAAAAAAAGAAAGAAAGAAAGAAAGTCAGTGGTAGAGAGTATAAGTAAAAAATGAAAAGACCAGGGATGCCTGGGTGGCTCAGTTGGTTAAGCGGCTGCCTTTGGCTCAAGTCATGATCCCAGCATCCTGGAATGGAGTCCCACATTGGGCTCCTTGCTCAGCAGGGAGCCTGCTTCTCCCTCTGCCTCTGCCTGATGCTCTGTCTGCCTGTGCTCGCTCGCTCTCTCTCTGACAAATATAGAAATAAAATCTTAAAAAAAAAAAAAAAGAAAAGACCAGCTATCCAGACTGGGAGAATATACTTACAGTACACACATCCAACAGAGGGTTTGTATCTAGAGTATATAAACTACAATATATATATAACATATACAATCTAATAACAAAACAGCTTAAAAATCCACTTTAAGTAAATGAATAAGTGACTTGAAGAGATGCTTTTAAAGGAATATCTAAGAATGTACAATAAGTACATGAAAAGTTGCTCAGCATCATCAGCCATCAGAGAAATGCAATTAAAACACAAAGAGATGGTATTTTACACCAAGTTGAAGGGCTAAAATTAAAAGGACTGATAACACCAAGTGTTTGCAAGGACACACAGCAGCTAAACTCTCATACATTGCAAGTGGAATAAAAAATTATTTGATCACTTTGGAACTAGCTTGGCAGATACTTACAGAGTTAAAATATACATATATGATCCAGCAATTGCACTGTTGGGTATTTACCCAAGAGAAATGAAAATCTATATCCACAAAAAGACTTATACATGAATATCCACAGCATATATTCTGCAATGGCCAAAAATAATGCAAATTTCCCTCAACAGGTGAGCAAATTAAAAAACAAACAACAGTAACAAAAAACTTGCAGTTTATTCATATAATGGGCAACTATTCATCAATTTCTTAAAAAAATTTTTTAAGTAAACTCTACCCAAACATGGGGCTCAAACTTACAACACTGAAATCACAGTCATATGCTGTGCCAGCTAGATGCCCCCATCAATTTCTTCAAAAGAAAATAAAACCATTGCTACCTATAACAATATGGATACATGTCACAAACATGTAGAGCCAAAGAAGGCTGACACAAAAAAGTATAACTCCATTTATATGAATGGAATAACTCCATTTATATGAATCCATAGGAGAGGTAAAATTAATCTACAGATATGGAACTCAGATGAGTGGTTGACTGGTATGGGGTTAGGGACAGATGGCAGAGGCACAGGCAATTTTCAGGGTACCAAACATAGTCTACATCTTCATAGGAGTGCTGATTAATTATATAGATGTATATATTTGCCAATCCTCATAAACAAGACTTACACTGTGTGCACATTATTATATTTAAGTCATACTTTAATAAAGTTGAGTTTTAAAAAATGGTACCCCACAGCTAGCTACATTCTAGGAAGTTCTGAATTACATAAATTAAAAAATTTAATCTGTGAGTCTCTAGGCAGGAAAATCAGACTACTTTCAAAGAATTTTTTAAAAAATGATATCAGATTTCTCCTCAAAAATACTAAAGGATGATAATGAAGATGTTTAGAGTCAATTTAGGAGGGGAAAAAAGTCCTAAGAATTTTATAGCTAGCCAAGGATTGTTCATAAGTGAATACAATAAAAAGCCAACCTAAATATGGGAGGGCTCAGAAATATCCACCCTTCTAGAAAAAAATATTGGGGCTCCTTGGTGGCTCAGTCGGTTGAGCATCTGTCTCTTGATTTTGGATCAGGTCATGATCTCAGAGTTGTGGGCTCAAACCCCATATTGGGTTCCATGCTGGGCATGGAGGCTGCTTGGGATCTTTCTGCTCCCTTTCCTTCTGCCCCTCCCCCACCTAAAAATACATATATGTAATATACATATGTATACATATATATATTATGTATTACATATATATTATTATATATAAGTCTAAATACTTATTACAAATATATATATTATGTATTATATATGTATATATTATTAAGTCTAAATACTTATTACAAATATATATGTATACACATATGTATACATATATACATATATACAAATATATATATATTTGTAATATACAAATGTGTGTATACAAATATACAATATACAAATATATTTGTATACAAATATATGTACAAATGTACATATATATATATTTGTAATAAGTATTTAGACTTTTTTTTAAAGATTTTATTTATTTACTTATTTGTCAGAGAGAGAGAGGAGCGAGAGTGAGCACAGGCAGACAGAGTGGCAAGCAGAGGCAGAGAGAGAAGCAGGCTCCCTGCCGAGCAAGGTGCCCAATGTGGGACTCGATCCCAGGATGCTGGGATCATGATCTGAGCCGAAGATAGCCGCTTAACCAACTGAGCCACCCAGGTGTCCCTAGACTTTCTTTTTTTTTGAGCCCTTAAGTTTGAATCATCTCTCACTTGGGAAATTTTATATATATTATATATATATTTTTTATACTTTATATAATATATATATAATATGTACATATATATACTATATATAATGTGTATTATATATAAATTAATTTTATATGATTTTTATATATACTTATTTTATATATAAATTTTATATATAAAATATATTAAACTATGTATATTTATATATTATATATATTTATATACTATATATTTTTATATATTTATAAATATATATTACTTATATATTAATACAAAATATTATATATACAAAAATATATAATATATATAAAATTTCCCAAGTGAGAGATGATTCAAACTTAAGGGCTCAAAAATAAAGTCTAAATACTTATTACAAATATGGTTTGAAACTGAATGAAAATATAAAACAGTAATTATAATTCCTAGAAGAGAAGACAGAAGACAAAAAAGTATAAAGATAATATCTGTGTGTATTAATTAAAACTGGGGAATGTGAGTGAGGGAAAATGAGAGAAGTAAATGCCCATTAAATTTATTATTTAATTTAGAGCGAAGTCAAGAGCTATCGGTTAACTAAATTGTGAAACAGCCATTTATGGAATATTCTGTAGTCATAAAAATAATGAGGAAGCTTCAGTTATAAAATTTGCTGTAAGGGACGCCTGGGTGGCTCAGTTGGGTAAGTGGCTGCCTTCGGCTCAGGTCATGATCCCAGCGTCCTAGGATCGAGTCCCACATCCAGCTCCTTGCTTGGCAGGGAGCCTGCTTCTCCCTCTGCCTCTGCCTGCCTCTCTGTCTGCCTGTGCTCGCTCTCTCTCTCTCACTAATAAATAAATAAAATCTGGGACGCCTGGGTGGCTCAGTTGGTTAAGCGGCTGCCTTCGGCTCAGGTCATGATCCCAGCGTCCTGGGATCGAGTCCCACATCGGGCTCCTTGCTCAGCAGGGAGCCTGCTTCTCCCTCTGCCTCTGCCTGCCACTCTGTCTGCCTGTGCTCGCTCCCACTCTCTCTGACAAATAAATAAATAAAAATCTTTAAAAAAAAAAAATAAATAAAAAAAATAAATAAATAAAATCTTAAAAAAATTTTTTTTTTAAATTTGCTATAAGATAAATTTATTCTAAAGAAGAAAGCAAAATATAAAATAATGTGCATAGCATGTGATGATTTGTGCAAGAAAAAGGAAAAACTATACTATATACATAAGAAATTGGTCGCCTTGATTGCCTTAGGGGGCAGTTCCTGGGTAGCTGGAAATAAGGAGCAAAAAGAAGACTTTATTGCAATTTTCTTGGCCTTTGCTCATTTATAAAGAAGCCATGTATTGGGGCACCTGGGTGGCTCAGTGGGATAAGCCTCTGCCTTTGGCTCAGGTCATGATCTGGGGGGTCCTGGGATCCAGATCCACACTGGGTTCTCTGTTTGGCAGGGAGCCTGCTTCCCCTCTCTCTCTGCCTGTCTCTCTGCCTACCTGTGATCTCTCTCTCTCTGTCAAAAAAATAAATTAAAATCTTTACAAAAAAACAAGAAGCCATGTATTTGTAACCTATTTAAAGAAATTTTTTTTAAATATATTACTTGTCTTATTTTGTCTTGACTTTGAGAATCAAGTTAATACTCACTGAAGACTCTAGTCCATGCATAAATCTAGTTTCTGATAAAGGAGATATCACAAATCAAAAGAGTATATTTATCATGAGGAGCACTCAGTAATGTACAGAATTGCTGAATTACTAGATTATACACCTGAAACTAATGTATGTTAACCATACTGGAATTAAAATAAAAAACTTCATTTAAAAAAAGGAGATATTACAAGTTAGCAAAGATCTAATAAATGATCTTGGAGCAACTGGTTTCCTATTGGGGGGAGGGGGAAGTTTAGTTCTCATTTTGCAACTCTGACCACAATAAACTACCAATAAATTAAAGAGTTAAATTACAAAAATTAAACTAAAACTTAAATAAAAATATCAGAACAAAACAGCTGAATCTCAGAGCAGCAAAAGACTTTCTAAGAGAAACTTGACAGATTTGACTACATAAAAATTAAAATCTCCTATAAATAAAAAACATGATATGAAATTTAAAGGTATACTATAAACTGGGAACAATACTTTCCACAAACATCATAAGAGATGAATATCTTTATTTTATTTTATTCTTTTATATAGGAGACTAGCTTATAGATTTACTTAATGTAAGTCTGTGACCAGGGGAGTCCCTGGAAGGAAAAGAAGACCCAAAGAAACCATTGGCCAGTGCACTTTTCTACTGCCTTTATGAACAGTGGAGAGTCAACTCAGGAGCAGCCAGAGGGAAGAGATGTGGGGAGAAGGTTATGTGGGGAGGGGCTTGGAGCTTCTGCACTTTCTCCCAGCATCTTCACATTTAGCAACCAGGAGGCTCCAAGATCTTAATTTTTTTAAAGAGCCATTCAAATTAAAAGATGAAACAAACTTTTGAAAGCCTCACTAAGGCCTCAGAATAAAAATGGGCAAAGGAAGTGAAGAGTTAATAACAATGGTTAAGAATCCTTGGAGGACAAGTGGGACCTACTGATAATCGAAATAATCCAATTAAAGAGAGACCTTCTCTTGCCCAACAGACAGCTGATGCTCCCAGTAACTGGGATCCTCATAGGAGTGTATATTGGTACCTTTCTGGAAAATAACTTGGGAAATGTACCAACAACCTTAAACATGTTCAAAACTCTTTGACTCATTAATTCTCATTTTAAACAAACTATCTTCTCAGGAATGTAATGCAATAAAATTGGGAAAAAAAAACCTGGAAACAATAAAAATGTCTAATAATATGGAAACATTACACAAAAGCTGATATGCTCATACAACAAAATTAATATGCAGACAATAAAATCGTATTTTTGAAAAATACATAGTGATGTGGGAAACAGTCAAGATACACTAGAGTGAAACAAATGGAATATAAAACTGTTCTATGCCAGGATAAGCATTTTGAAATGATAACATATAGTATACATATAGATTTTAAATACTTGCAGGAAAGGAAGCAAATGTTAACAACCATTTTCTCAAAAATTATTTTTTTATTATTCTTGCTTTTCTATAAATGTTAAAGTTTCTACAGTAAGTACGTGGGAGAGGACACAATACTTTAAATGAAGAAATAACACAATTAGAATTTACTTGGCGTTAAAATGCTCCGGATCTCAATTGAAAAAGTTAATTATTGCCATAAGCAAGACAAAACCTCGATGCATTAGCACTTGCCTTCCATCTTTCTTACACACCTTTGCTTTGGAGCCAAATGGGTCAGTGGTGTGCAGAAGAGATGCCTTAGCAGGATAACTCCAGCGGGCCAGCCAATAGCAGCTCTATCGCCCGGCAGGCATACTGAATAACCTTACTGAACTACACACAAGTCAACTGTTAACAAATGGCGTTTCTGTGACACACCTGCCTGTCCCAAAGTCTTCCACCAGGACCACCCACTTAAGGCCCACAAACCACCAGGTGAAAGCAACCCCTAAAATAATTTAGGAATTGATAACTCTGGCATGAAGAGCCCCTCCATCCCCTGTCCAGACTCCTAAGTGCCCCCGCCCATCCCCTGCTATTTTCTCCGGCAAAATGTTTCTAGTATGTTCATTCCAACCCAACTCATAAAGGAGCTCTTTTAAAGTTAAGAAAAACATTGCGTATTAGATCCCTGGGTCCAGCATGTGCGCACTACAGAAAGAAGCACAGAACACATGTACAGTACCTTCCCGAAGCTGTGTTGGCTTGGCAGAATTTTCTCCACTCATTAAAACAACAAAAGATGCAGCTGCTCGAACCGTAGCCTGCCATGTTGACATGGCAACGGGTGGCTCCTGGCATGGAAAAAGGGCCCTGTTGTTTATGGGAGATCCCATAGTATAAACACATGGCCTGCAGAAGAAAGACAAAGAAACAAAACGGGGGAATCTTTAAATGAGTTGTCACTTTTCTCACCACCATGGTAGGGAAGGTTAAGTTGAGCTTCCAAAGAGAAAACATTTAAAGCTTTGTAGCTGACTGGTTTCAATGCTTCTTGAACTGAAACTGCCAAGGGCTGGCTATGTGAACAGCCGTAGTAATTTCTCCCGAATGAATTACTTAAATATGTAAAGAGAGGGGTTTTTTTTAAGGGAAAAATATTTTTTGGATAAAGTTTTAAATACTAGTCTGCCAATTTAAAATTTATACTACCCTTGCCCTTCCCCTTAGGCCCTTACACCTTCAAAAGAAAAAAAGTTTTAGAGACATTCTTACAAACCTTTTGGAAAACATTCTGGAAAAGAAAATATGTTTGGAGATCACCGAGATATTAATGTTTGGAAAAACAAGCTGGTGGTCTCAAATCCAGTTGCTGGCGGGCAGATATCCCCAATCTTGGAAACCACCATCTCAAATGGAACCCTTGTGGGAATCCTTGTGTGGAGGCCAAGAACAGGGGCTGGCATATAAACAGGACTGTAGGTCACAACAACGGGGCTTGTGATGGGAAGGCCAAGTGTAGAGGCATTACAAAGCGAGTGTAGGAAACCCAATGGTATGACATTAAGGCTCATTCTGCTATAATTAAAAATTACAAACCCACCCATACCAAGAATGATCCTTTCTGTGACTAAGTCAGAGGGCAGCAATGGAAAAGATCTGAGATCGAAAGAATCCATTCTTTTGACACCACAGAGTTGAAGGCACAAGAATGACCCCCAGGAAAATGTCTTAAGAAAATGTCTCCACCTTTTACTTTTCAGGAATTATGACAAATATGATATAGTTTTAATCTGCTTGACTTACGGAGTAAATGAACAGAGCAGAGCACTAACTCTCTTGGGTAAACTGATTTTCCTTTTTCATTAGCATCATTATGACTCAACACTTACTGTGTTCCTACAAAGTGCCCAAGTACCCAGAATGCTGGTCCAACTCCATCAGTCAGGCCCCAGTAAGGAAAAGACACACCAGTCTGGATCTTAACAAACAGAGGTGATTTAACATAGGGGACAGGTGATCTAAGTGATAGAAGAGGTGAGAAGCCAAACAGGGAAAAGTGAGGCAACCCAGGGATTAGCCACAGTGGTAAGTAGCTGCTGTGAGTCCTCTGGTTGAAGTAGCTGGCATTACTAGGAGCCAAGGGGTTGCAGCAGCAGGGGTCGTCTGACAGAAGCCAGAGTCACAATGGGGACTGTCCAATGGGTGCTGGGATCAGAGGAGGCTCAGTCACTGCTGGAGATGCGAAAGGAAACAGGGAGGGAGGAAGAAATACCTTGTTTCTCACCAACTCCAGCTCTCAAATTTTCTCCCACTGCCCTACAAGGGCCAAACTTAGTAGGAAGCAGAAGACAGGGGATCCTGGGAAATGAGGTTCCTTGTCATCCAGAGATCACAACAAGAGCAGAAATTGGACCTCAGAGCAAAGAGACTGTTGCAGTCTACCTATCCTAGTAGTGTACGCGCTATAATAACTCGAAGGTCTAACACGGGGCAAGGAAAGATTCAGGAGACTGTAGTCCTGGCCAACTTATTACATGACTTGACCTCTCTGAGTCACATGTCAAATGGGGGTGGGGGGCAGACAGCAGACCTCTATTCTGGGCCATAAATCTATCCCTCTGATCCCAAGATGATAAATCTAAAAACAAAAGCAAATTTTCATAGAAGGCTCAGAATCTCCCACCAATGAGTTCTGAATGCCCACCTTGGTCCCCTGGGGCCTTGGTCAATTGACTTAATCTTGGTTAACCATGCAGCCTCAGGCTGTTGAAGAACCTAATGAGGAAGCCTACTAGGGTTGATTCCTCCCAGGTGGGGCTGGTAGTGGTAGGTGCACGATGGGAAGGGTGCTGTAGCAGCTCACATAATTAAGATATGCCTACTTCTGAAAATTCTACCTATGAAGTATTTTGCTTTTTCCCCAGAAGCCTTAGAGAAGGATCTCACCCAGTGGAAACAGGGTGTATTCCCACTGGCCAAATGGTAACTCCTGCTTCCTCTGACAATGGCAGATGCTGAGAATCGAGGCTTGCTTTCTCACTGAAGCAGAATGGATCCCACAACTTTCCTCAGTTCAAGAGCTCTTCTTCCAATCTAAGTAGACACTTCTGATCTAAGTAGACTTGTGGAGTTAAACTATTGTGATACTTACAAGGAAGCTATAGACCCTTGCCTAGATAGAGATTTCCCAAGACTTTTAAGCAAAAAGGGTGAGCTGACCTCATATCATGGTCTTAAGTCCTAGTGATGTGGAGAACAAAGACAGAAGGAAATGTAGATGAAATTAAGTGCCCTTATAACCTGCAGCTCATCGACAAATACTTGAAACAGGCAGAGTATGACATTCCTTCAGAAACTCCCAATCCTCTTAATGTTAATGCTTTGCTAGAGGGAAAAACAACCTTAGCTTGGCAACAGCTAGGCCTCCAGGATCCCGTGAGTCTTCTCTAGCATATGAAAGTCCTTTTGGAAACTTCCCTTTGTCTTTAATAACCCCAACTCCAAGTATATAATCAGCCAGTCCTCACTACTCAAGTGCAGGCCTTTCTGCCCAGGGTTTTGTCTCTGTGCTTTATTTATTTTTTTTAATTAATTTATTTATGGGGGGAGTGGTGATGAAGAGGGAGAGAAACTCAAGCAGACTCCACACTGAGCCCTGACGCAGGGCTTGATCCCACAACCCCGAAATCAGACCTGAGCCGAAACCAAGAGTTGGACACTTAACCAACTGTGCCACCCAGATGGCCCCTATACCTGTACTTTAATGAGACCACCTTTTTGCATGAAAGAGGTCTTCGGAATTCTTCCTTGGCAGTTGGCCCTGAATCCCAACATTTCCAGATTAGGTCAAGTCTGGAAGCAATTGTGCTCTCTTGCTGTTGTGCTCAACACGTGGTTTCTGTAGGGTGACTCTGGTGTTACAGATCTCCCCTTCGCCACACAGGGAATGAATCCTCCCTGAAAGACTGGCTTGCCAAGAGGTTTGCTCTCCTTCTCCCTATAAAGTTGCATTTGGTCTGTGCCCTTAGGTATGTGGTCCCCAAGGCTTCCCCATCAGCCACCACACCTGTTCCCTGAAGAAACAATCAGACTTAAGATGAGGTCACACCTGAGAAAGACTGCAGAGGAAGAATCAGATGGACCTAGTTAGAGAAGGAGGGGCACCTGGGTGGCTCAGTTGGTTGAGCAACTGCCTTCGGCTCAGGTCATGGTCCTGGAGTCCTAGGATAGAGTCCCACATCGGGCTCCCTGCTCGGCAGGGAGTCTGCTTCTCCCGCTGACCTCTCTCCTCTCATGCTCTCTCTCTCTCTCAAATAAATAAATAAAATCTTAAAAAAAAAAAATAAGAGGGAGAAGGAAAGCCTCTCTCAGGCAGCTGGCTTCTAAGTCGGCCTCCAATGCCCGCTGCCTCCTTATTCATATCCTTACGAAGTACCCTCCCACACTGTACCAGGGTTGGTCTATATGACCAATAAGATGTAGCAGAAGAGATGTCATTCCCGAGAACCGAGAATTTAAAAATCTGGGTTTTTAGGGGTTCTTCTATCACCTGCTCTGGGGGGAATCCAGCTGCCATGTCAAGACAGTACTCAAGGGCGCCTGGGTGGCTCAGTTGGTTAAGCAACTGCCTTCAGCTCAGGTCATGATCCCAGAGTCCCGGGATCGAGTCCCACATAGGGCTCCCAGCTCCACGGGGAGTCTGCTTCTCCCTCTGACCTTCTCCCCTCTCATGCTCTCTCTCACTCTCTCTCTCTCTGAAATAAATAAATAAAATCTTTAAAAAAAAAAAAGACAGTACTCAAACAGGCTATGGAGGGGCCCATATAGTGGAAAAAGAGACCTCTGGCCCATAGTCAGTGAGGACCTGAGGCTGTCAAGAACCACACAAATGCATCTGGAAGAGAATTTCCCATCTGTAGGCAAGCCTTGAGAGGCCTGTGGCCCTGAGAGATAGCTGACTGCAACCTTGTAAGAGATCCTGAGCCAGAACCACCCAGTTAAACTCTTCCTGGATTCTTAACCCTCAGAAACTGTGTGAGGTAATAAATGTTCGTTCTTTTAAGCTATTAAGTTTGGGGTGATTTGTATGCAGCAGTAGATAACAGAATTTTCTCAGGTTTCTGGCTCAGGTGATGAGACGGATTGCGAAGCAATTAAACAGGAGAGTCAAGATGACAAGTAAGATCATAGGAAGGGACAAGGGAGAAGGAGAGTCCCTATTTAATTTGCATATACAGGCCTTTGCACATGCTATGGCAGAGGACACTTGTGTGGACACAGAGATCATGATTTTTCTAAAGCACAAACAGTACAGCATTCAGCAATTGGACTGAGTGTCTGAAATCAGACCGATCACAGAACATTGAGGAACGATAGGTTTATGAACTAAGTATTGACGCTGCCAGCAGATTTGAGTCTGGGTGCCACCCACAAATCCGGGAATGTGTGTGGAAGGAAATCCTCCCATTGGCTGGATATTTGAAAAGCATGTTATCGCCATCCTTTCCTCTTGCATTCTCTCTTTTCCCCCTCTAAGTGGTCTAGCTCTAGATATTTCATTCTAGAGTTCTGTCCTGACCCGGCGGCCCCCAAGCATCCTCTCAAAGGCTCTTTCTACCAGACTGTCCCTGGGCACCTGAATTCTCCCACCATGGGGATTAGTTACCTGGCCAGGCTCCCAAGAAGCTGTTGCCTACCACACCCCCTATTGTCCTCACAGGTCTCTTCTGCTACCTCCTCTTTACACCACTGGGGCATCCTGGCTGCTAAAATCTATGTGTTTTCTTTTTCTTTTTTTAAAGATTTTATTTTTATTTATTTGACAGAGAGAGAAATCACAAGTAGGCAGAGAGGCAGGCAGGGAGAGTGGGGGAAGCAGGCTCCCCGCTGAGCAGAGAGCCCGATTCGGGGCTCAATCCCAGGACCCCAAGATCATGACCTGAGCTGAAGGCAGAGGCTTAATCCACTGAGCCACCCAGGTGCCCCAAATCTATGTGTTTTCTTTCTTGCTTTCTGCAGAGGCCGCTTTTAGGCAACAGGCTGGAGCAATGGAATGTAGAGCAAGGCAAAAGGGCCCACAGTGACCATCTGACCCATCAGGTCACCTACCTCAAAACACACACAAGCCCTAACAAACCAATGGGCTACTTTACAACCAGGCACAGGTACCCCAAAATGGAGAACTCCATACATCCCCATACCTGCTTACCTTCCCCCTTTAAGTACAACCCCCACCCACCACCTCCTGGCAGACAGGCTCTCCTTTGTGGTCTTGCCTGCCTCACCCCTGCAGTATATTCAATAAACTTCTTGTTCCTTTGTTGTGCTTCCAGAGAATTCTGCACCGCCTGTGCTGCCAGCCCTCACCTGACAGGGACGCTCCACATTTGGGGGTCCCCACCCGAATGGGAGAGACACCACACTTCCCTCTGGTCTCCAGAGCTGTAACTCTGAAAGTATAAAAGCCCCATCTATAAATACAGCCACATCTGATACAAGACTCAATCGCTTTCTTATTGGAATGTTTTCACAAATAGGAAAATCATTACCTAGGCAAAATTTCTTGAAAACACAGATTATCTTTGTGCTCCCAGCCTATTCCTTTCTTGGCCTTTTCTTCTTTCTCAGATGCAGCCTCTCCCCTTCCTTCCCAATGAGCCCACACCAAGCACCAATGACTTCAGAAGCAATGGCCTTTGGAGCTTTTACAACCTGATATCCTTATGCATGTCACACATCCTAGTACAAACATCTAAAACAATATAAAGTTAAGTGACTATATATATATATATATATATATATATATATATGTATTTTTTATTTTTTTGTGACAGAGAGAGAGAGAGCAGAAGCAGGGGGAGCAGCAGCAGAGGGAGCAAGGAGCCCAATATGGGACTCCATTCCAGGACACAGGGATCATGACCTGAGTCAAAGGCAGACGCTCAACTGGACTGAGCTACCCATGCGTCTCAAGTGAGTGTATATATATATAAAATATATATGTTATATATATATATATATTTTAAAGATTTTATTTATTCATTTGACAGAGATCACAAGTAGGCAGAGAGGCAGGCAGAGAGAGAGAGGAGGAAGCAGGCTCCCCGCTGAGCAGAGAGCCCTACGCGGGGCTCGATAACGGGACCCTGGGATCATGACCTGAGCCAAAAGCAGAGGCCTTAACCCACTGAGCCACCCAGGCGCCCCTCAAGTGAGTATATTTTTTAACAGAGATGAAAACTTAACCACTGGATAAAACTCTAGTGATGGAATTTGGGGCATCTGACAAAAATTGGGGCATGGGGGGAGTCATGAAAATCCTACTGTCCACATGGTGATTCAAGAATCAAGATGGCTCCCACCACGCTCACCTACAAATGAGAACTACAGAGAGTTGATTTCCTGTCCCCATACCCTGTGCTCCAAGAGGGGAGGAAAATCTATGCGCATTTATAAATATGCTCTGCAGCTATCTGGATGTGTAATCACTGAAGTAAAGGCAGCTGTGTTTATTCAACACACACAGCCCTGCACCTCGGCCATGTTGCTAAAGCGCTCATGGGACAGATGTGAAGGCGCCAGCCTCCAATGTGCAGACCTTCATCATTTCCAGACTCAAAAGTTCCTTCCAGCAGGAAAACTCTCTCACACCAGGGCTCATCTCACATGCCCTGGGATAGCCACCCAGTGAAAGGCTCCCTGGAGAGCCCAGTTAAACTGTACAGGAGTTGTGGGGGTGGGGAGAAGGACACTGAAAATCAAAAAGAAAATCAAAAGACAGCATGAGAGCAGACCTATCATGACTTGCTATTATTAAGGAACTTCTAAACAGGAAAAACTTGCCAGAATGGCTATTCCCTCAGCTTCATACATGTTTGTGTGTTCGTGCCGTGGTTAAACAAGGATGAGACACACTAACTATGCTGCTATGGCTGAATGTGTCCCCCTCAGATTCCTATGTTGAAATCTTAATGCCCATTTGACTGTTGGGATTAGGAGGTAGACCCTTTGGGAGGCTCTTAGGTCACATGAGGACAAGGATCTTATGAAGGAGATTGACACCCTTAAAAAAGAAGCCCAACAGAGTTCCTTAGCCCCTTCCTCCATGTGAGGATGCGGCTAAAAGTCAACAGTCTGCAACCCAGAAGAGGACTTTCATCAGACCACACTGGCACCCTGATCTTACACTTCCAGCCTCCAGAACAGTAAGAGATAAATTTGTGGTATTCTGTCATCGTAGCCCAAATGGACTAAGACATACACCTTCCAATGTAAGGGATCAGTGAACTCTCACATGCTTGCTCATTTTCTTAAGAAGCCATCCGTAAAGGAAAACTTGCAGGGAATTATTCAAAAATGTATTTTATTTGGGTGGGCACCTGGGTGGTTCAGTTGGTTAAGTGACTGCCTTCGGCTCAGGTCATAATCCTGGAGTCCTGGGATTGAATACCGAATGGGGCTCCCTGCTCAGTGGGGAGTCTGCTTCTCCCTCTGACCCTCCCCCCTCTAATGCTTTCTCTGTCTCTCTCAAATAAATAAATAAAATATTTAAATACACACACACACACATATATGTTATTTCTCTTTAGTTGACAACTACATGCATTTGTCTTTTTGTAGTCAATGTGAAAAGAGGGTTATTCTTAATTTTAAAAATGTCTGAGGGGCACCTGGGTGGCTCAGTGGGTTAAAGCCTCTGCCTTTGGCTCAGGTCATGGTCCCGAGGTCCTGGGATCAAGCCCCGCATTGGGCTCTCTGCTCAGCAGGGAGCCTGCTTCCTCCTCTCTCTGCCTGCCTCCATGCCTGATTGTGATCTCTGTCAAATAAACAAATAAAATCTTTTTTAAAAAAGATCTTTGAAGTTCCACCACTTTCCATAAAACCACCCATTTTCAGAGATTTGGTACCACCATTCAGTGACCGGGGAGAGGGCTGCCTTAGGAGAAGGGGGCAGGAGGTGATAAGAAGAGCCCAGAGTTGCCACAGTGTGGCTTGTTGGGATGTTTTCCCACAATGAAGTACTGATCTGGTCTCTGGATGCCAGGAGGCCACAGATGGGACATTTCCATGAGTCCGATTCTTTTAGAAAACTGGCCAGGGTTACAAAATCTTCAGGTCTCCTCCAATTCCTTATCATCTCTTCTTCCTGCACTGGATCTTTTGTAAGACTCCATGTTCTCATTAAACCTGAGTTATAAGCAAGCAATGCTCTTGCTTTCTTGTGCCACAAAAAAGAAGAGGCAGGCTACTAAAGCAGGAAATGTCAACTATAACTTACTCTCTCACCCCAACTCTACACACACACACCTTCCTTAATAAATTCTCCTTCATGGCACAACTACCAAAACGGGGATCCCTCTCAATCATACTGGACATATGGCAGGTGCAAAGGAGAATGCTGCTTTGACTCAGATTTTGTGTACGAAATGCACGAGACTGAATGGAAGTGGCTTTGAGTCAGAAATTCACCACTTTTCAGCACAAGTGTTTTGGGTGCAAAACAGGCAAGCTGTTGGGCGCCTGGGTGGCTCAGCCCTTAAGCCGCTGTCTTCAGCTCAAGTCATGATCCCAGGGTCCTGGGATAGACGCCTACATCGGCCTCCCTGCTCAGGAGGAAGCCCGATTCTCCCTCTCCAGCTCCCACTGCTTGTGTTCTGTGTGTGTGTGTGTGTGTGTGTGTGTGTGTGTGTGTGTCTGCCAAATACATAAATCTTAATGTAAAAAAAACAGGCAAGCTGTTTTTGTTTTTTTTTTTAATTTACTTGATAGACAGAGATCACAAGCAGGCAGAGAGAGAGGAGGAAGCAGGCTCCCTGCTGAGCAGAGAGCCCGATTCGGGGCTCGATCCCAGGACCCTGAGATCATGACCTGAGCCGAAGGCAGAGGCTTAACCCACTGAGCCACCCAGGTGCCCCCATGGGCAAGCTGTTTTAAAGGCAAAGACAGTATTTCTCATTTGGAAGTCTCATCTGGAGATCCTAAGATGAAACCTCTTTTTTTTATTTTCCAAAATATTTTATTTATTTGACAGAGAGAGATCATAAGTAGGCAGAGAGGCAAGCAAAAAAAGAGAGAGAGGAGGATTGGGGACTCGATCCCAGGACGCTGAGATCATGACCCGAGCTGAAGGCAGAGGCTTAACCCACTGAGCCACCCAGGTGCCCCAGATGAAGCTTCTTTTTAACACATGAGAAAATTAAGCTCCAGAGATATAAAAGGCCTTATCTGAAGTCACACAGCTAATGGGCAGCACAGCTCAGATAAGTATTCTGGTCGCCTGGCTCTCACTTTCCAGGTTCTTTCCAACATTGTGATTTGTTATTTTCTGTTGATGTTTGGTTATTCAGGGTTTTTCGGTTTGGTTGGTTAGTCATTTGGGTTACTTGTGTAAATTAAGACTGTCCGTCATTACCTTTTCTCCTAGGACTCACCTGGGATTCTGGTAAATAGAGGCAGATCTATAATCAAGGGAGAAACAGGTTAAAATAGAATTCTTCCAAACAGCTTCAAGTTTGAGATTATCAATTCCTCCTGTAATCTTACAATGATATTATAGCATTAACATGTATTTCCACTTCAGTTCTCGGGAATTTTGTGTTGGTTTCTTGAAGCAGGAAAGAAAAAAAAGGATTAATTGTAGAAATGTTCCTTTTACACCTGGACTCTCTTCTTTTTTTTTTTAAGGTTTTATTTATTTGACAGAGATCACAAGTAGGCAGAGAAGCAGGCAGAGAGAGGAGGAAGCAGGCTCCCTGCTGAGCAGAGAGCCCAATTCGGGGCTCGATCCCAGGACCCTGGGATCATGACCTGAGCAGAAGACAGAGGCTTTAACCCACTGAGCAACCCAGGCGCCCCTGGACTCTCTTCCTAAAGGGAATCTCTTTGTTGATTCTTTTCAAACTTTCCTTTATAGTGAGATATTAAGCAATGAAACTAATTTCGTGGGGTAAGAAAAAAGACATGTTTTAACATCTGGTTCTGATGTCAAACTAAAAATACTCCAAAAGTCTACATCTTCCTTGGCCCAACAGCTAAGTAAGAAACATAATAGAGAAAAATGATTTTCTTTAGTATTTTGCCAACTTCATCCTGGTCTTGTCTAAAACAATATCATACTGATTTAAGGAATTTAAAATTTTTAATATTACCCTAAATTATAATGTATTTTCCTAGTTAGTTTCCTTATCTTTAATGATGATCCAAGTAAGTGGAGTTTCAAAAATAAGTTTCCTATATTTAACTAAATTTCCACTCCATCCAGCTCATGTTCAGTGATGTCATTAGCTTAAGCCCAGGTTCCCTAGACCACTTGGCTGGTTCCACAACTATTATAATGATCCTAAGGGAAAAGGGAAGGGGAGAATGCTTTTGGTTTTAAATAACATTTTATTCAGTGGAATAGAAAAGTACATAAATTTTGAATTAAAGATTTCCATTTCTAAAAGTTTTTTTCTTAAGCATACTAAAGATCTAGAACCAAAAAGATATTAAGTCTCCTCCCTTCCTAGCTTTGCAGCAACCCCTTAACACATTCTTGACTCTGTCCATGTTCTCAAATAGTTCCTCAAAATATTTTTAGAGGGCAGAAAAAAGAATCACACTACATGAAGTAAACAGGCTTTCCAAGAAGCCTGTTGCATCAGACTATCATATATGTGTCTGTTTTTGTGGTCCTTTTTTGTTTCTTTAAGAATTTTATTTTTTTAAAGATTTTATTTATTTATTTGACAGACAGATCACACAAATAGGCAGAGAGGCAGGCAGAGAGGGGAGGGGAGAAGCAGGCTCCCTGCCAAGCAAGGAGCCCGATGTGGGACTCGATCCCAGGACACTGGGATCATGACCTGAGCGGAAGGCAGTGGCTTAACCCACTGAGCCACCCAGGCGTCCCAAGAATTTTATTTTTAAGATCCCAAGACCCTGAGATCTTCACCTGAGTGAAGGCAGAGGCTTAATCCACTGAGCCACTCAGGCGCCCTGTTTTGGTGGTCCTTTTTAAGTGTTACCTGTAATCCAGTATCTACATGAGAGAGGCAAGAAAGATCTTTTCAGTTCAAGAACTTCCATAATCCCACAATGGCTAAACCCCAGTAGGAAAACATAGCTTTTATAAGATCAGACACTTCACTTTAGAACTAGAATAATAATGGGGGGGGGGATAATAATGGGGAGAAAGAAATTACTGACAAGGCAGTCCTAACTTTTGTAAGGGATTTCAAGGTAAAAAGATGGTGACTGCTTTCCAGATTTGAAGTTTATTTTTTTAATAAACTTAGATTTACTTTTAAGATTTTATTTATTTATTTGACAGAGAGAGAGATCACAAGTAGGCAGAGAGGCAGGCAGAGAGAGGGGGGGAAGCAGGAGGCCCAACCCACCAAGCCACACAGGCTCTTCTAGATTTACTTTTATGTGCAAAGATAATACATAGATTTCCCCTTTACTCCATACCTACTGTTATTAACACGTTTTGTCAGTATATTTGTCACAACTGATAAACCAGTATGGATACATTGTTAAAGTCTGTATTTTATTCAGATTTCCTTCCTTCTCCCTAATGTCCTTTTTCTGTTCCAGGATAGGACATTACTTCTAATCATCATGTCTCCTTAGGCTTCTCCTGATTGAGACCGTTTCTTAAGACTTTGCTTATGTCGACCTTGAGAGGTTTTTGGTTTTTTTTTTAAGATTTTATTTATTTATGTGAGAGAGGACATGAGCTAGGAGAGGGCCAGAGAGAAAGGCAGACTCCCCACTGAGCAGGGAGTCCGATACAGTGCTCCATCCCAGGACTCTGGATCACGACCTGAGATGGGCAGATGCTTAACCGACTGAGCCACCTGAGAGCCCTGACCTTGAGAGTTTTGAGGAGCACTGGTCAGGTATTTTGTTGAATGTCCCTCAGTTGGGATTTATCAATGTTTTTCTCTTGGTTAGACTGGGGTTTGGGGGAGAACAATCACAAAGATGTCATTTCATCACATCATACTAAGGGTACACACTATCAACATGACTCCTCACTTTGATGCTAACCTTGATCTCCTCACTGAGGTCGTGTTTGTCGGGTTTCTACGATGTAAACTTACTCTTATGTCTTAGCCCATACTTAGTAAGGAGCAGAGTCATGTTCCACCTCCTTGAGGATGGAGTATCTAAATAACTTGGACAACTTCTGTACCTTAGATATGTCTATTCTCCATGCGTTTATTCATAGCAATGTGAACTCATGACTATTTATTTTGTACTTTAGGTCATCATCCCAAAGCATTTTATATTGTTGCTCAGCTTTGATGATTAGGAATTCTTTCCGATGGTTCCTTGGACCTTGGGCATATGCCCTCAGTTGCTGGCTACTACTGCTATTGTTTGAGCACTTCCTTATTTTCTGGCACTACAAGATGCTCCAGGCTCATCTTGTGTATTTCCCATAGTCCTAGCCATTCCTCTAAGAAGCCCTGGTTTCATTACTGGAGAATGGTATTAGAAATCAAGACCCAGGCACTGTGCTTCTAGACCTTCCCAGATGACAAGCAAGGAAATCTACATGTGCATACTAATCCTTGGGAAACACCTATTTATAATTATTTCTATATGCAACCACTGGTAACCATCTTAAACTAAACATTAAACATGAGTTTATAGTGATGTCTCCAATTCTGTTACCACAGAGATCATTCTAGCCTCTTCCTTTTGCTCATCTGTAACCTCCCACTTCAACAGTGAGAAACCTGGCTCCCAGATTTACTTAATTTACTTAATTGCTCAGTTCCAGTATACACGTATAGTTAACCTGTACTCCCATAGGAAATAACTTTATCAACTACAGCACAGTATTTAGGTACAGTTCCTTCTGCCTTCAGTCTTACAAACTCCACTCATTTCCAAAGTGACTTAGCTCAGCACCTTTGCCCCCCAAACCCCTACAATGAGGTTGTTTCATACATTTTTAATACAATTAGATTGTTTTGTCACAATTTGCTTTCCATCCTGGGATCCTTTGATCTCTTATTTATTATCAAACTAAATAATTTAAGTTTGATTTTCAAGACGGGGTCAGGTGAAGGTCACAAAGGGAGAAGCCACTGATGGAACTCAAAAGGGAAGGTA
>RCUC01124683.1:0-18192 GCA_003697995.1 Taxidea taxus jeffersonii | reverse complement strand
AAAAAAAAAAAAAAGGAAAGAAAATTCAATACTGGAGATGATAAGCACGAGGTATATGGGAGTAATATTATCGATGCTGAATTTCACTTTTCTAAATTTCCTGTATATAGTCACATTTCCTTCTTAGGAAAACCTTTTTTAATGAGGCTGTAGGATGGTAAGTTCTCATGTGCCATGGAAGAATAACAAAGTAAATGGAATCAGCAAATATTGAGAACCATAAAGGGAATGCTCAAAGGAAAAGAGAAGGCAGTTAATTACATTAATCCACAATTATTTTTGGCTTTTTAATATAGAAAAAGCAGGTAATATTATAATAAATAAGGCCTATATAATGGTTGGGAATATAAAAAGAAAAGAAATTTAAAAGTATCTCTGATTTAGGAGACACAAATCAAATGTAATTGAAAATCAAAATTTCTGAGTATAATCTTTATAGAGCTATATAAGATTCGGTTCTCCCTTTCATAATGCTGTAGTATAAAAAAGGTTTAATTAATTAATTTTTTTTCTGTGTACGGTAAGGGGCACACAATAATTTCTTTGAGAATCCAGGTAACTTTCCACATCCTTCTACATAATTCCCTGTTACTGTTGTTTTATTTAATGTGTTGTAGTAGTGCCCTTTGCTTTAAAAATTCCTAAGCACATGAAAACTAAAAGGTATGAGCAATTAAAATATTTAAATGCACAATATGAAACACATTAGGAAAATTGTAAAAGATATGAAACTCAGCAGATGGCGCTGGTTTTGCAGAGAACATTTTCTCCAACACTTAAGGATGTGTTGATCAATGACAAAAATCTTTGTTGCAACAGCAAGATGCAAAGCCAAAGCAAAGTCCTTAAAAATGTGGCTCCTACAGCTAAAGACTCTCAGCTCCTCCAACCCCTTCCGTGTCTTAGGAGTTCACTACTATTTCTGAAAATAAGTGCTGCCAAAAGCTGAACATGAAGGAATAATTTCATAAAACATATTTGTGATTCTCACTCATTATCACCTTGAAAAGACATCATTCGTGAAACACTCACTTTAAAAGCACAGACATCGTCTTTTCCTTTCTCTCCAATAGTTTAATGTTTAGCATGGCACTTATAAGATATATGAACAAACAAAAGTCTGTTAAGAACCAAAGAACAGAATCTGAAAAAGGAAACTTCCAGTGGGGAAGACTGACAGAGGAAAACACTCAGACTGAGCTAGTGAGTAGAGTTTTTTAAATATTGAAAGTGAAAAAAAAAAAAAAAGGAGGATAGAGAAAATAAAAGCCTGCTAACAAATAAGGAGGGACATAAAAATCAATGAGCCATTGATAATGGGTTTTATATGGCTCTATTTTTTAAAGAGAAAAATGAAGAAAAGAAATTTGGGAAATTGGTAAATAATGACAGCCTGGTTAAGGTTGTTATTGATGAATTGTAGGTAAGAGGATGCTGGTCACGGGGACTGAATAAATAACTCACCATACAGTTGGAGAGGAGTGTCTAATGAGGTACTATTAGGATAGATCATCATCCTTTTCCAATTCAGCATTATTCTTAATGACATAGAAGGAGTAACTAATACATGATGGAGGACTACATAAAAGTTGAGTCAGTTGCTGCTGGAAATATTGCAAACAGAAAACCATAAGCCCAATGGATTTAACAAAAGCAAGTGTAAGTATATAAGCCAAAATTATCTCTGCCAAACAAAGAAGACAGCCAAGAATATTAACAAAAGAAGAAGGAAAACAAATATAACCCCATTGATATTCACATATAATGTGTTAACTAGTTGCGTACACATCTCCTTTGTCCTTAGACTCTACATAGAGTAGACACTGCACAGACACTGAATATGCATGTGAGAATAATGATATCCCCACAGACAGGGCATCTGCTCCAGAGAAATGCTGGTCCAGCCCTCAGCTCTAGATAGTTCTGGATCATTCACTTAGCTGTTATTAAATAAAGTATCTAATTAGTCAAGGGAACCCTAGAGCTCCATATTCTCTAGGATTCTTTAAGTAGTACAAGGTGGAAGAGAAATTACCTAAGGAAAACTTTGGCATGACCATCCAGAGATGAAGAAAGTTAGAGAAAGTGATGGCAAGAAAGTAAGTAGATGACAGTTTCAAGAAGGAGGTGTGCCAAATGATACAGAAAGATCAAATAAGATAGGAAGAAATGTTGGTATTGAATTTGTCAATTAGGACGTCATCTATGAGAACTGACAGATAACTTTTGTTCATGGCTGGAGCACAGTCTGGATAGCTGTGATAGATGAGTGCTTGGTAGTTAAGAAAATAGAGCAGACTATTTTTTCAAGAAGGTGAGCCCTAATGAGAAAAAAAGTGAAATAGGATGGTAACAGAAGAAAGACATAAAGGATAAAAAATGATGTTTTAAAATCAAAGCTTTTGTCGAAAGTTTTAAGAGTTAGTAGACATGGGAGAAAGAGCTTATTAAACTCCTATTAATTTTTCCTGACTCAGATTAAAAGCCAGGTGCTTTGTAAAGTTTTCTGATGGCTCCCGACTTCACCCCCAGCTAATGGAGGGTCTTCTCCTTTTGCTGTGCCTTCTCTGCAGTGGCGCATCACCTTGTCCAGACCTCAATCCTAACACTCTCCATAGTGTATTGTAGTCCTTTTATCTACTCCACTAGATTGAATGTCTTCAGGGCAGGCAAGACGGCAATCTCCGTTTCTATCAAAGTGGATGTACATTATGTCTGAGTAATAAAGTTGTCAAAATAAATGAAAAAATTAAAAAAGAGTCAGTACTAGACCATACAGAACTCTAGGTTAAAACTTCAACTCAAGGGGCACCTGGGTGGCTCAGTGGGTTAAGCCTCTGCCTTCGGCTCAGGTCATGATCTCAGGGTCCTGGGATCGAGCCCCGCATCGGGCTCTCCGCTTGGCAGGGAGCCTGCTTCCCCCTCTCTCTCTGCCTGCCTCTCTGCCTACTTGTGACCCCTCTCTCTGTCAAGTAAAATAAAATCTTAAAAAAAAAAAAACTTCAACTCAAAACAAGGATGTGGAGTCTGGCAAAGCAATAACAAGAAACAAGCTGAAGAATCAATAGGGCGTAAGATCGGAAACATAAAACTGAAAATGTGAATCCAAGATTAAGAAGGGAGCCACAGTGATGAGTAGACTAAAGCAAACCACCGAAAACGTTATTGTATAAAACACTGAAAATCAAGGATCTGGAGGATAGAAGCTAAATCATATAGAGAACTTTTGAAATTCTGAATTTTCATTTCCTTCTTACATCAAAACTCCCTAAGTGTATAAGGGAATGGTTCACAGGCCAACAATTGATATAATTCCATCTCAGTCGAAAGAGCTAAAAGAAATTTGCTTCTTTAAATATTGATATAACTTGAAAGAGAAGTGGTGATTTACTGAGAACCTCTTTCCAGTGGTTGAAAAGGGGAGAGTTAACGTCATACAGAGCACATAAATGGGAGAAGCTTTTATTTGAAAAGACAAGGTTGGTAACGCTAGGAACAAAAAAAGACATCTGCAAAGTGGTTAAGATCAAGATGTTTAAGAGTGGCCTTAATGTAAGACCTTGGGATCTTTTCCATCCTGTGTCATGTGAAATAGTGGGCAATGAAGGATTTAAGATCTCTGCTAGCAAGAAAATGCTTGACAGACAGTAGTGTTGTCAACATGACATGTCCATGACCCTGAAGTCATGTGCGGTCTGACTTCAAGTTCCTTAGGCTTTTATCATCCTTATGGTACAGTAGACATGATTTGAAAATTAATGGTGCCAAAGTACAGATCAGCCATACCACCAATTGAGCTGATGGTCAAAATCAACCACAGTTAAGGGTTGTATACAATCCACTTACGAATGAGTTCCCCGAACACGCTACTTGAACTATCACCCAAAAAAGTGAGATCATAAATCTTGTTGGCCACGGTGGCTAACATTAAAAATAATCTGACAAAAAATTGTAGATATGTGGTCTATAGGAACAAAGACCTTGAAACTTCAACTTTTAACTCTATTTTACAACATGTGACAAGCTAAGTGTCTTAGTGTGGTCCGCTATAACAAATTACTGGGCGGCTCATAAGCAACAGCAATTGATTTCTCACACTTCTGGAGACTGGAAATCTGAGGACAAGGGTCTGGTGAGGGCTTCCTTCGGTCTACAGACTGCTGCTGACTTCTTGTATCCTTTCATGGAGGAAAGGGAAATAGAGCTCGCTGGGGTCTCTTTTACAAGGGCACTAATCTCATTCATGAGGGCTCTACCCTTGGGACCTGATGTCCTTCAAAAGGCCCCACTCCCTCCTACTGTATGTTGTTTTGTTTTGTTTTGTTTTTTATGGATAAAGACACAGGACAGTATCCTGAAGGGTCCCATGGTCTAGTCTCCTATCATCAGGGAATGTTTGCCTCCTACAGGTGTTACATGATGTGAATTTAAGGAAAGAAGATTCTGTTAAAGATAAGGCTTACAAAGGATCCTGCCACATTCTCAAAAATCTCATATGGCATGGAAACTTACTACATTTTTTCATCATGTAGGTTCAGTAATTTCAGGATGATATTTAAAAATGTGGGCAAACATAGTAAGCAGCATATCGTGGTTGAAAGTTAATTGCTAATGAAACATAAGGAAAAAAATCTTATTCATTGTCAGAACTGCAAAGATGTAATCATTTTTTTAAAGATTTTATTTATTTATTTGACAGAGATCACAGGTAGGCAGAGAGAGGAGGAAGCAGGCTCCCTGCTGAGCAGAGAGTGGGGCTCGATTCCAGGACCCTGGGATCATGACCTGAGCCGAAGGCAGAGGCTTTAACCCACTGAGCCACCCAGGTGCCCCAAGATGTAATCATTTTAACAAGTGAAACTTTCTCTTGGATTTTTCTTTACTTACTAGTTAAACAAATTTTCATCTGAGTATTCCTTGATGTAGAGGGTGCTTAGTGTTACAGATGGAATATTGGCGTTCCCCTGAAATGCATATGTTTAATCTTAACCCACAATGTGATGGTAGGAGTTAGATTTTCGCAGAGTTTGCTGTACTGATTGTGGGAAAACTGGCAAATAACATTGCATTGCATTAGGATTGGTTTCCTGGTCTCAGTAATTGTACTGTGGTAACATAAGATGCTCAGATTAGAAGCAGCTGGATGAATGATCTATAAAAATGGCAACTCTCTAGTAAGCCCAAAATATTTCAAAATAAACTGTTAAAATGAGTGTTACATACTCAAAATTACTCATGCAGTTACTCATATGTTAGAAGCATGAAATTAGAATTGCCCATGTGCTTGTCTAGAGGGAAACAGGTGAGAGGGACATGTCCAGTGATGTAACAGGTTCTGTTCCCTGAGCCAGCACCCAAAGCCACCAGGTTAGAATGCTGGGAGGCATGGCTTTGGCAGGCAAGCAAATTTATTTATTTCTTTTATTATTGATTGGTCGATTTTTTGTTTATTTGTTTTGTCAGAGAAACAACCTTTTCTCATCTGTTCTTTATGCTCTGCTTTCTATTTGGTAATACTGGCCAGGTCTGGTTCCCTTGCTCACTTCTCCTGTTCCTCTTTACTCAGAAAACATTACTTTTTTTTTTTTTTTTCCTGACTGACCCTCCTAAATCTCACATGTTCAAGTCTCTTCCTTTCACCATTATTATCCCCTTTCCTCTGGTTTCTGCCATTCCAAAGTGACTCTCAGACTTTTTCAGACAGGCTGTGAATATCATCACTGGGCGGATTCCCGCTGTCACTAATATAGTGGCTCTGTGAGCCAACTGAGAGACTCAAGCATTCTTTCTTTAGTCTCAGCAACATGAATACAATTTAGCTTGGAATCTGCAGGTTGATTAATACCTAAGGGGTCAGAACAGAAATAGCAAATGTTTTATGTTTTGTCCGGCTGAGAGCTTCACACTTGCTACCTGGGAGGTAGGGAGTAACCCCGCCATCCCCCTAGGACAGCAATACTGGGGCACAGACATGCCAGCGATTTCTCCCAAGTCACAGAGCTATCAAGTCCTAGATTCTCTAGGATTTGAACTCACTCGAGTCTGACTTTGTGTCCATGAGATATCCTGTTTCTGTTGTCCAATGTTGGATAGTTTCTGAAACAGAATGAAAACATAGGCTCGTGTACTCTAAACATGACATTTTCCTATTGAATTGTTTAAAAAGTCTACAACAGTATAAAGAAAAACATGTTGAATGTTTGTAGGTTTAAAGGAGCACCTGAGGAAGGCCCTCTTTTTCACAATATTGTGGATTTTATTTCTTGTTGAAAGATACAGAATTGGGTCAAGCCTAAGAAAGGAGTGGATGTGGTAGGAAGAGAAGAGAGCACGTTCTCTGAGGCAGAAGCTATGCTCTCTGACCACTGAAAAATGGAAAAGAATACAAATAATACAGTTAAGCCTTAGAACAAGCAAATTTCAAATTCAGGCAAGAGACAGCCCCACCCCGAAGAAACTCTGAAGGAAGAGCTGTGGGAGCTCCGTGCCCCCAAGAGTCAGGCCTGGTTGGGGGAGTCCAGGGGACAGCACCCCTCTGAAGGAATGAGTTTCCAGCAAAGGACTGCAGCCTCCACCATGACGGGCTCTCTTCCCATCTTGCCATTATTTGTGGACACCAAGGAAAGAAAGACTTGCATCCTAAAGCCTGGCTCACGACTCTCAGGCACGGATTTCCATCCTAAAGTAAAAGACGACATAGTCAGACTCATGTCAGAGCAGAATGTATGCACAAGTCTGGACCCTGCACTTTCCCCTCATCTCTCCTGTCAGTGTGTCACAAAATTTGAATTTGTTTGTTTTCCTTTGATCCACTTTTTGCATAAATCCTTCACAGGAGGCTCCTATGAGAAACTGTGACAGAGGAAGTTGTTATCTCTAATGGCTCTGAAAGTTGTTAACTTTAATGGATTAGAACTGGAGGCATTTTCAACTCGGTGATTTCCAGGTAGCAGGGGAACTGGGAACCAAGCAAAAGACTTTTTAGGTTCTGGCTGGAACTTCAGAGTTCAAATCACATTAATGCCATTTGGTCAGATCTACTGAAGGAATAATCCAAGCACAAATCCTGCCATTGCCAGGCGCTCCCAGACTCACTGGCAGATTGACGCATCTATTTTTAAGTAGGTTCAGGTTTGGGTAGCTCTGATGGCAAATCAGAATAATTTTATCCTGTTGCATGAACACTGTTTGTATCATTTTAGTTTATTCTCAAAAATTAATAATAAGATGGATTTTTCTGAATAAACAGTGTTTCACCCAAATTCTGTGGTGCCTGAGGCGAACTCTCCACAGACGGGCATGATTCTTCAGTTGTCCCCTTCCCTCTTGATTTTGTCCAGGAGTGCTCTAGTCACACGCTCTGCCAGCTGTGCTTGACTTTGATTCCCAGTAAGGATTCTCATAGGATTGTGCCAACTTTTTTAAGAGAAATGAATTTTCCTGTGCAGAGCATGACAGAGTATAACAAGTTCTTTCCTGAAAAAAAGGAACTTCCACTTATCCTGAGGTGGGAAAATGGATGACTTCTGAGGACAGGAGAAGGTAGTTCCTCTGGTCCTGGGATTGTTGGGTTGCAAAGATGAGGAAGAGGGGTCATTTTTCGGTCCAGTCTTTGGTCAACACCACAAACCCACCAAAGCCAGCCCTACTGTGTTTTAATGATCCTGAAACCTACTTGACCATCCTTGCCTTGACTCCCTTCCTTTAGGAAGGCAAGGGCACTAGTAGGAAGGGATGGGTCTGTGAGCCTTGGAGTGGACGGCTGTGGCTAGACATGAGGCTGAGTTCTCAGAAGTCTGACATTCAGTCCATGTACCCCTGTCTGAAGAAACAAACTGTGGTTTAAGTCATCCCATTCATGGTTGCTTTTTACGGCAGTCCCAGCAAACTAGTACAACAGCACTGAGTACAACGATAAATTCTAGCGATGTGAGAGCAAAATGTTTCCACACAAGAATATCTCTGAATCTGCTCTACAAGCACAAAAGTTGAATTGATTCCTTCCTTTATTGCTTCAAGTGTGCTAAGAAGTCTCGCAGGGGCCAGAAAGGGCAAAGAGCAACATCCAAAGCAGTCCCCTAACTTACTCTCGGGGACGATCTCACCCCAGCGGCACTAACACAAATGGCTTCCCTTCCTCCAGAGATTTCAGGAAGTGCAAAGTTCCACGAGGGCCACAAAACAGGCATCTTAAGGGCTCCTCCACTGTCCTCTGTTGTTTCCCCTTTGTAAGTTGTTGCCTTGGGAATTGAGAGAGTATTTACTCTGAATTTTTAACTCTACATTTACTGCTTTTTTAAAGAAGCTGTTGGGCAGATCAGACAGTTTGTGGCAAAAACATCATATGAAGCCCTCATTCATGTCAAGAAAAGAGTGATGTATTCAAAAAATAATCACCCTTTATACAATACATCCTTATCAAGATTCTTGGTAATTTCGTGGCACAGTAATAACATACTAAAAATTTAATCACTATTCGGGAAACATAAAAATGAAGCAATATTCAATTACTTCATTCCTAATGTCAGAAAGTAAATGTATGTATAATGAAAGGAACACTGGATAGTAAGTTAAGAAACCATGACTTTTGTCTCAATTCTACTGCAGTTTTCCTTGAAACTTAGGCAAGTAGCTTGACCTTTTTTATTCTCAGGAGACTCTTTTGTGTAGAGGATAAATTGTAAATAATCATGAGGTTCCCTTACTGTTTTAGAAGGTTTATATTGCCATGCATATACGTTTAGTGACATTATTAAATACCAGATAGTTCATTTATAGTAGGAGTCTCCCCCCCTGTTTATCACACAGAGAGAGCAGGATTTACTCTGGCATATCATTCCTCAAATAACACACCCTTCTGATCAGAAAGAAAACCCCATAGTGGAAAAAATTTTATACCTGAGGAGTGGCCTATATGCCGAGTGTCCTTCACAGGACAGTGGCAATCAATGTGTGTATCTACCAAGTCTTTATCATTCATTCACTGATTCATGTATACACTGTATTCATTACTCATCCAACAGGCATTTATTGAACACCTACCGTCTACAAACTCGAACAATCAGTGACCTGGGTCTCACTGATTTGAGACCAAATTACTTGAAGATATTATTCCTTGCCATAAAGATTAACAGAACAGTCAAGGGTAAAGGAATAGGGGAAGGATCAGCTGAGTGGCTGAGTCAGAGTAACTGGTAGACAGTTTCATGTCTTAGAACAAAACTAAATGTATCCATGGCCAGTATGGATGGGTATATGCCTTAAATACATTATACCTGAAAGTTGGTTTGTTTAGAACTAGTGCTGGACACTGGGGTTAGATTGCATATCTAGCAGAGATCCATCACCCGAGATATGTGGGAAGGAGGGATGCAGAAATCAGCAACTGAACAAAAAAGATGTCTTCGGGAACATGACGATGGTCAGAGCCTGAACTCTCAATAACTTAACATCTTGTATTGGAGGTTTGTGTGGCAGATAGATAATTCAAGAAAGAAGGTAACAAGACTAGTCTTGGAGTAAAGAGTTACACACACCTGTGGAAGCAAGAGGGAAGACCTTCCTGGTTAATTAGAACTTCGAGTAAAGAGTAGCATTTTCCTGGAGCTTGACCCGAATAGGTTTTGACAAGTGTGAGAGGGGAGGTGGTTGTCCCTGTGAAGGTAAATGTGCTGTGTAGGGACAATCATGGTGGCCCAGAGTGAGGTTATTGGAAAGTTAACACATTTACTTACTGGAAGGGCAGGAGAAATGTTAGCTACAGTTAGAAGCACAGGCTTGAAGAAGGCACTGGAGAAATGATTAGATAGTGTAGTTTTATGTAGGCCAATCAGAAAGATTTTCAATGATGATAATATTTCATAGTATAAAATACTGAAAAATAATCAAATAGATTAAGGACTGAGAATAAGCCACACAATTTCATTTCAAGAAGCATGTCTCTTGAGATAAATTGTGCATTTTCATTCATTGAAAAATGACAATAACTTAACCATATTATATAAGATAATACTTCCATTGCAGTTTTCATGGTATTTATAGAGAATAGTATTGGTGAATTCTAAGTTTTACTTCAGTTTTTGTGCATAATAATATTTCCAGTTCCTATTCTCCTTGATTGGCTTTGATCCCACCCTATACCTAATCAATTATTGCTTTATGACCATGACCCTGCCTACCTCCAGCATAGCCTTAGCTTTGCCTCTACCCCTACTTCACACACATCCTATGTTCCATTAATTAAAAAGTAGCTATTATTCCCCAAACACACTTCTCTCTTTCAAATCTCCATTCTCCCTCTACCTGACATACATGTCACAAATTCTAAGTTTTATATCAAGCTGAGCATCACCTACCTTGAATACTTTTCTAAATTCATATGTCTCAAATACCTGATAAATAAATATATTTCCTTAACACTTTTAATACAAATTCTGTCAAATGGTTCTTCTGCATCTATTGATATGGTTTTTATCCTTTCTCTTTTGATATGATATGTTCTGTTGACTCATTTGCAAATACTGAACCACTCTTGCATCTCAGGAATAAATCCCAATGAGTGTGGTGAATGATTTTTTCAATGTATTTGTGGTTTCAGCTTGCTAGTATATGGTATTATCATTAGTTTCATGATATAAGTTTATCATCTATTGTATTTTCAAACACCAGGCCTTAAAGCTACTTAACTAATAATATATAACAGTTATCTAGGGGCATTAGAATTAACTGTATCTGCCAAAATTTATTACTGACTCAGTAAATTACCTTACTCATACCATTACTATAAAAGAGTACCTCCCTCCTTACAAAGAGTCAAAGTATGCTTAACTGCTCCCTGTGACAGGTGACTTTGTAGAATTAGTCACAGTCATTTGGCATGTGCTTATGCATTACCTTCCTCAAGCGATGAGAAGGCAATTTTATTTATCTTTTGAAAGCTAACTAAAAATCCATTGTGGGAGTCAGCTCAGTGAGTTGTGTTACCTGTCCTATGTTCCCAAGACACCTGTTGCCAAAGAGCTAATAATGTGTGCAACTTTGTGCATGGTGTTGCTCCTTAAACCACCTTCAAAGTAGACTTTTCTTTTTATGGGAGACAGGTAATCAGCCTATCAGTGCCCCAACTCTGGAATTCTAGAATAACTTTGAGTCAACATAGGAAATTTGGAGAAAATGTTTGCAGCAATACCACAAACACACATACAACCCAATATGCAAATGTAAGTTGTTTTCCTTTTTTAATAATATGCTTATTAGATTTCCTCTTAGACTAATATTTGAAAGTAATAAAAGACAAAAATAAATTCCTTTGAAATCTCTAAACAGCCTTACAACTTTCCTCTTCTATAAGGTGTATATGCAAAAAGGGAGAGAGAGGATTTTTATTAATAAAAGATGTAGAATGAGTTCATGAGCAAAAGAAAAGTAAATCTTCATTTCTTATCATTGCTTACTTTTCCTAATGCTTATTATTCACAAAGATCCCACCACTTACCTCAAGCACTTGATTCCTAAACTCCAGGGAAGAATCAGAAGGTACTGTCATACTCCCCAGTATTAGATAACAAGAAGCAATATTAAAATAAACAAACAAATAAATCTACTCTATTCGTCAGGAGGATCTTGCTCTGATCCAAATTCTTCCACGGAGTAGCTGTGTGCCCTCAAACAAGTTATTTCTCTCTCAGATCCCTTGTCTAGACATTAAACTATAATAATTCCATATTTTCTTTGGATTCTCAAACCCTACCTACTCTCAAATTTATGGACATCCTTTAATCTAATAAAATACCCCTTTTCTTATCAGACAATTTCTTGAATGTGAAATCATCCAGAACAAATGTTCCTGAAAGATTCTTCTCCAAGAACCGTCTCTCTAATCTTGAATTCTCGTCCTCCCAAATCTCTCATGATTTTATACCTATCATTTCTACTCTGGTTGCAAGAAATTTAAAGATTCTTTATCCCTTTCTTCCTTTTCTATCGACTCTTGCTGGCCTTTCTTCCCTCCTGGTCCCACCTAGAAAGCAGGAGCAACCGTCAATTCTACTTCTTTCCCCTCTGGTCTCTCAATTACCTTGTTTTACAGCACTTCCCTAGTAAAACTCTAAATCAGGATCAACGTCAGCACCTGCCCTAACATTTACAGTTGTGGATGGCTAAGGATTATTGGAGGATATTACCCAGCCATGCAGGTTGTTTCCCCAAGACATTTGTGTCTTCATTCCAATGACTTGTAAACACTATCATTCTCTTCCATTCCCTTCTATGAATATTCCAACCTCTCACAGGTGTCTTCCTTAATGCTGGAACCCCTTGCCTACAATTATCAGCAAGAAACTTACTTCTCTTATTAAAATAAAGAAAAATGAGACTACTGGTGTCAATTTACATCGGATAATCTGTCCCCTTCCTACAAGCCAATCTACATCCACGCCTAAGACCGTCATAGTCCTCTGGCCTCTCTTGGCCCCTCCAGTTCAGCTCTTTATTCCACCCCTGAACAATGTGTCCAGAATGTTCTTCCTTCTGTCAGTTGCTCTCCACTTCATCTTCACCATTCTCCTTTCTGCTTCTTCCTCTTAGCCTCTAAATGTACCTAAGCCTCCCCTGGCATCTCCCTGCCAGCTACTGCCCCATGTATGACTTTCCTCTGCAGTTAATGAAAACTTTGTTGCCACATTTGACCAGTTTCTAACCCATTCAGTGCTCCAGGGCCCTGCATGCTGCCTGCTTCTCTTTCCAGTACACTGGAACTGTTTTGGTAGTCATTGGTGGTCTTTATCATTTCTGAGTTTGCTGAGCTTTTCTGCTGCTTTTGGGAATTCTGCTTACTTTCTCATTCTTCACACTCTCTAATCTCTTGGTTTGTGTTAGACCACACTATGCTTTTTTGGAGAGTGATCTCTCTGACATTTTATTCTCTCTATAAAATCATCCCACTTTCTATAAGTGTTCCAAGTTCTTGTTCTCGGTGTTAGTCTTTGTGCCTTGATTATTTTGGCTTTATATATTATCCTGGGCTATCTCATTTATTTCTAAGGCTTAAATTTATTTCTAAGGTTCAGGCACACTGAGAACTCCCAAATGTATTTTTCCATCACATACTTCTCCAGCAATCTTTATACTGAGACCAATATCCAGGATATATTCTTCTAGGTATCTCACATAGACACCAACATTTATCAGATAAAATGTTAATTTCTCATCTTTCTCCACTGATTTCCTCTAATGTCTCTTTATCACACAGTCTTTTGTATTTTCTCACTTTTTTAAATATAATCAAAATTATTTTCCCTGGATTTTGCCTATTAAATATGTTTTATGTTTCCGCCCCTTCCCATTCTAAATAAGAAGTTTAACATAGGATACCATTGTCTATCATTTGGCTATTGTGTGCATTTCTAATTAGTTTCCTGGTCGCTGGTTTTGTTCCCCTCAAATCTATCCTATACATAGTTGCCAGAGAAAAGTAAAACCTAAATATGCATAGATATTTTTCCCTGTTATTATGATAATCTGTATATATTTCTGTCTTATAGCTAGAAAGCATACATGTCAGGATAAGAAATTGGGCTTTATTCATTTTTGCACTATTAGCAGAACATCAGGCACATAACAGAAAGAAAAAAACAATAGGAATATGTTGAATAGGACAGAGAGCAATGTGGTTTTTCTTAAAAGGGTATTTAATTTATCCTTCAGAGGGGAGAAAGATTATAATCTCCATAAATCCAATTTATTGTATTCATCCAATAAATGTCTGTTGAGTACCTATTCTATAGTAGACTCTGGTTATTCATTGGGGAAGGCCATAATCTATGTTTTTGAAGTTTAAGGTCTTGATAGAGGATATGAATAAAAACAGGCACCATGGAGAAAATATAAGCAATGGATTATAAGACAAGTTGTAGAAAGCAGTTGCCATTTTAAATATTGTAGAGAGAATACCTTTCTTTGACATTTCACCAAAAAAAAAAAAAATTCTAAATAAGAAGAAACAGGCCAACTTAAGCAAATATTTGAGAACATGTTATAGGAAAGGGAGTAAGAGTACCATGATCACAAGAATGGCATTTTCCAGTGAAATTGAGGAAAATTCCAGAGACCATTGTAGTTGGGGCAGATTTAGTGAGGGACTGGAGATATGTGGCCAAGGCAAATGGCCTCATAATCAATGTTTCAGAGTTTTAGGACTACAGAGGGACTGCAGCCTGCAATTGTCAGTGAGGACAACGAGAACACTTACCCAGACTCAAGCCCACTGGGATGAGGGCTGACAGAGACAAAACAGCTTCCGCCTGAGTACCTGCGGAGGAAGCCACATCCTTAAGGGAGATTTAAGTTTCATTGAGAGTGGATGGAAGGTAATTTTTAGAGAAGAGAGTAGGGAGTTTTATTTATAATGGACCATAAATTCCAGAGGGCTCACTAGAGAGGTTTTAGGAGTTATGGAAGATGGAAGAAAGAGACATAATAAAGGATATGCAAAGACATATAGTGATTAAAATGTGTGCAGTGAGGGAAACCTGGAAGCCTGGGACTCCCTGTGGTGATTGACACAAACAGGTAATGGGCTTAATGACATTACTTCTAGCTGGTCTCAGACTAGGCAGGGATAGTGGGGCTGTGGGACTCGGGCTAGGTTTGAGGATAATGTTCTGAAGGCTCAAATGGGAAGGTTTTATCCTGAATGTGTGATCTTAATCCCTGCAGACCTCTTATGGACTTGTTGTTGATAATTTGAGGAGGAAAAAATGTATATTTTATTTAAGTATAAAGAGAAATAAAATATTCTTGTGTTCAGGATTAAAATTTCATATAAAATAAATTTATATTTAAAATGTCTAATGATTTATTTAGAAGTCTAAGAAACACTTTAATTAAATTCATGTACTTGTTATAAGTGTTGAATTATTTCAAGGGTATTTTAGCTCTCTAAAATATATATATTTCCCCTTGCCTGCTAGAATTTCCACTCTTGAATCCATTCTCTCAATTTAAGTCACATTCTCAGAAAAGAGAAGACCTCTATCATTTACTCAGTGGAGGCAAATTGTCCAGGTCCTCCAAGAAGATGTCAAGATGATTAGATGGGCAAGAGATTATTGGAAGAAATGCCTGTGAGGGAAAATGAGAAGGCGGCCAGAGGAGGATGGGAAGCTATCAGCCTAGTGCAGATCTCACCCCATGTGATGGAGAGGGATAGAAGGAAATTCTTAGCCTGCAGAACAGTTTGAAAACATTTTCCTGAGACTTATGAGAATCCTCAAACTAAAGTCTCCAGCCAGAGGAGCTGTGTGTCTCATAGGAAAGAATATGCCGTAGTATCATTGTTGCATTGAGTCATTGGTTGGGAGCAGTCAACAGGAATTTCCACCTTGGTGTAGCTGCAGCAAAGGATTCAGAGGACCCCAGTGAGGACTTCAGTCACTCATAGTGACTAAAGCAGTGCAGTAGGAAACAGAAGAGGCACATTCTCTCATCTGCTACAGTAAATGAGTGGGCGTTTTCAAATAAGTTCAGTGAAGTCTTGTGCATGAAGGGTATGAGATAATCCTGTGAAGACAAGTATTGACATAGAAGAGGGCATCCAGGAATCAGAAAGAATCCTCTGGGCAAAGAATGGTGTTCTGAGTTGAATTCGTGCCCCGTCCACATTTATTTGGTGAAGGCTTAACCCAAATTACTATAGGGGGTGATTGTATTTAGAGATAGGAGCTATAAGAGGTGATTAAGTTAAAATGAGGCCTCTAGGGCAGGCTGCAATCCAATCTGACTGGTGAGGAGACAGGAGAGGAGATGTGGACACAGAGAGAGACACCCGGGATGTGTCCACACAGAGGAAAAACTGTGAGGACACAGCCAGAAGGCGGCCATCTGTAAGTCAAGCAGAGATGCCTCAGGAGAATCCAGACCTGCCAACACCTCCATCTCAGAGTTTCAGACTCTAAAACTGTGAGAAAATCAAAGTCTTTTGTTTAAACTACCCAGCCTGTGGTATTTTGCTACAGCAGCCCTCGCAAATTAATACAGATGTTTCAACAGTTAGAGCTCCGAACGATGGAATGTCTAACCCATAGCATAAGAAGCCATTGAAACTAGAGCTGCTGGAATTTTTTTTCTTCCTTCCATTTACCAGGGAAAGTGTCTGAGGAAATATTATCTGAGTCAACTTAAAGTTGAGGCTCTACCCATGCGAAGGTCTAAGCAGATCTTCTGCTCTTATTCCAAGCAGATTTATTCTAAGCAGAGAGAAACCCAAGAGCAGAGGCTCTGAGTAAGGAAGAAAGACTGGATGAGCACCTGTCAGGGCTGTTGCAGAAAGAATTCCTACAGTGCTGGGTACTCCCAGGGCCTCTGTGTTCCAGCTACAGGAGTCACCATTAAGAGTAAGGTCCATTAGTGTCACAGAGGACATCATCTACTTCTTCCCTGGTGGGTACAAGCAGGAGTTGGAAAACATGGCTGGTCATTATGTATGTGCCTACATCATCTTTAGAGTTCCTTCTTAGTTATATTCTGTAGAGTTTGGTTAAAATGCAATTTAGTGAGATTACAGCAGATTGGCAATGTATGTAATCCTCTTATTTAAAAATAAACAGTGTGAAAAAATGTAATTTATGACATACCTGGCAGCTTTGAAGAGCATGTTTGTAACATGTTCTAAAAAAAAAAAAAAAAAAATTTGATTCTCTCCAACTTTGTTCAAGAAGTAATGCCTTTAATCTTTCAAACTTATTAAAACTGGTATAAATATAAGATAATGGGCTTGAAAGGGTTCATACACCTAATTTAGTAAAAGTGAAAAAATATTTAGTTTTCTTTTTATGATGCATACTCTGTTCAGACAAAGTTCATTCTTCATACGACAAGCTGAGAATTACCAAAATGAACACCTAAGGTCCTTGTTAAGTAGAAATAGGTGTAGGTCAGAAATAGCCACGATAACCTACAAACTTAGAGACTAACAAATTGAAGATATGCATATAATATGAATTATGTGATTCCCCATTCTGAGAAGAATAAACACAGACTTACATTTGGATACGTATTTCATAGTCCATTGGTCTAGAATATATGTGTAACAAAAAGAAAGGTGATTGTCAGTGTCAGTTACATTGGTTTATTCCCCGTTTAAGCCACACCCATGTAGCAGTGGAACTGATTTACTTTGACATACAGATTCTGTCTCGTTAAGTAGTGGACTAATCACATGCATTACCGTGTGGTTTGACTTTGAGGAGAAAGAGGCAAATCATCTTACAGAGAATTGGAAACGGGACACATTCAGGGGTTCAGGGATTCTGGAGGTGGAAAAAACAAAACAGGTGCTGAACATGAAGAAATACATTAGTGTTTACCAATAATGCTCTGCTTTTACATGGGACTTTGACGATCCATTTCTCTTATCTTGTTGACATCAGTGGAACTCAAGGAAGAATGTCCTTTAGAAGCAGTAAAAAATAGACCATGGTTTATCTTCGCTGCTAGATTAGACTGTTTATGCTTACTTCCCCTGAGCTGTCTGCAGCAGAGATTTAATTCATCTAAGCACAATTCCAAGCTTGAGTATTTATGCAATTTCCCTGAAAGTAGCATCAATGAGAAGGCTGAGATCAAGTCTTTGGCTTACCTTCCTCGGCTTGAATTTCAACATCACCCTTTATTATCTCTGTAACCATGAACCACTTAACCACTCTGCATCTCAGTTATCATATCTGTAAAATGTGAGTAATAATAGTAACTTATCAAGCAACTCTTATGAAGATTAAAGGTATTAATTCACATAAAGCACTTAAAGCAGGCATTGCCACTGATAAGTGTTTGATACATATTAGCTTTCCTATTGCCTGAGCTACAGAAAACATCCAAAGCAGAAGGATACAATAGCTGGTATGTTTGGATATTTGATATATAGCATAGCCCAGCCCAGGGACACATTCTCTAGTTTCCGAAGCTATCTCAGAGGCTAATTCTGACCAGAGGGTGCCCCAAAACTTGCAGAGGCTCAGAGCTTCCTGAGACCTGCAGGCAGAGAGGCAGTTGAGTTCTGTTGAGCCTTCTGTCTCTCTTGACATAAACTTTGACCAACGGGTCTTTTTGCTATACCTGCTATTTAACACCTTTAAAAAAAATTTTTTTTAATTTATTTATTTGGGAGAGTGAGAGCAAGAGAGAGAGAGAGAGAGA
>RCUC01124682.1:0-24268 GCA_003697995.1 Taxidea taxus jeffersonii | reverse complement strand
TTTCACAGGCTCATGATGAGCATCTCTAGACTGATTTTTTTAAAAGTTTGCAGCAAGGTGCTTTCTAATCAGCCCTGCACATATACTCCAATGTGTAGGCACTTTCTGCATCCTTGCCTGCACTGAATATTCTCATTAAAGAACCTTTTCGGGGTGCCTGGATGGCTCAGTGGGTTAAAGCCTCCATCTTGGGCTCAGGTCGTGATCCCAGGGTCCTGGGATCGAGCCCCACATTGGGCTCTCTGCTTAGTGGGGAGCCTGCTTCCTCCTCTCTGCCTGCCTCTGCCTACTTGTGATCTCTGTCTGTTAAATAAATAAATAAAATCTTAAAAAAAAAAAGAACCTTTTCTGGTATTTTTGAGAGGTGAAAATGATAGCGCATTGTTGTAATTGCATTTCTTTGGAAACTACTTTGACTTAAACTACTTGAGAGGATGGTCTGGAAGGGAAATAACATGTCTATGCTTGGCACATATTACACAATGCCCGTGGGCTACTATGAAGAGTGTTATTATTCTGGAATGGATAATAATGAACATAATAATGAACATATTTTAGCTTCTTCTTGGGCTCAGAGGTAACATCACACCACCATCCATTGTTGTGATATCACTGAAGATTCATGAAGGAAGAGATCAGAGTTAAAACAGAGGAAAAGCTAAGAGGCTTCACTGAGAACATCCTGATGTCAGGTTAACTTTTAAACTTTTGTTCTTTTGTCTCTTCTGCATTTGTTTCTACATGTTCTCCTGGTCATGGGCTAACTCTATCTTACTTAGGAATTCATTCTGAAGACGCCTGGCTGGCTTAGTCAGCAGAGAATATGCATCTTGATCTTGGGGTTATAAATTTGAGCCCCACAGTGGGTGTAGAGATTACTTAAAAATAAAACAAAAAAAAAATGAATTCATTCCTGAAGCTGGATTTTGAGTGACTTTCCTGGGGAAATTATCTTCTTTTTTCTCCCCCAGCTTCACTGAGATATAGTGGACATATAACATTGTGTTAGTTTAGGGTGTATTGTGTACTGACCTGATATACTTACACGTTACAAAATGATCTCCACCATAGAGTCAGCTAACTCCTCCATCACACCACTAACTACTCATTCTTTCTTGTGGTGAGAACTTTTAAGATCTACTCTCTTAAGAGTTTTCAAGAATATGGTTCAGTTTTATTGGCTGTAGTCACCGCACTGCACATTATTAGGTCCATAGGCTTTACTCGTCTTCAAACTGGAATTTTACTCTTTGACCAACATCTCCCCATTTCCTGCAGCTCTCAGGCACTGGTGACCACCATTCTAGTCTCTGATTTTCACTTAGCATAATGCCCTCAAGTTTCCATCTATGTTGTCACAATTAATAGAATTTCTTTCTTTCTCATGGCTAAACACATTCCAGGGGTGTGTGTATGTATGTGTGTGTATGTAGTGTATGTGTGTGTATGTATAAGATTCTCTATCTAGTCATTCTTTGACAGAAACCATTGTTGTTGTTTCCACTATTGTGAGTAATGCTTCAATGAACATGGGAGTGAAGACATCTCTTACAGATCTTGTTTTGATTTCCTTTGGGTATACACCCAGAAGTGGGATTGCTCAAACATATGGCAGTTCTATTTTTAATTTTTTGAGAAGGCTTCATACAGTTTTCCATAGTGGTTACAGTGATTTATATTCCCACCAATAAGGCACAAGCATTCCCTTTTGTCTACATCTTCACCAACACTTGTTATCTTTTTTTAATGATAGCCATTCTAACAGGTGTGAGGTGATATCTCATTGTGGTTTTGATTTGCATTCTCCTGATGGTTAACGATGTCAAGCACCTTTTCACGTATTTGTTAGCCACATGTGCGTCTTTTGAATAATGTCTATTCAGATCCTTTGCCCTTCAGATCCTTTGTTTTAGTCAGAATTTTTTTTTTTTTTTTTTTTTTTGGTCTATAGTTGTATGAGTTCTATGTTTTGGGTTTTAACCCCTTATCAGATATATGGCTAACAAACATTTTCTCCAATTGCATAGGTTGTCTTTTCATTTTGTTGATGGTTCCCTTTCCTGAGCAGAAGCTTTTTAGTTTGATGTAGTCCCACTGGTTTATTTTTGTTTTTTTGGTCAAATCCAAAAAACCATTGCCAAAAATATCAGTGAGTTATCCCTTATATTTTCTTCTGGAATTTCACCGTTTCAGGTCTTGTGTTCAAGTCTTTTAATCCATTTTGAGTTGATTTTTGTGCATGGTGTAAGAGAGGGGTCCAATTTCATTCTTTTGCATAAGGCCTCCCAGTTTTCCCAGCACCATTTATTAAAGAGACAATCCTTTCCCCATTGTGTGTATTCTTGGGACCCCTGTCAAAAGTTAATTGACCATATATACTTGGGTTCATTTCTGGGCTCTCTACATTGTTCCACTGATCTATGTGTATTTTTATGCCAATACCACACTGTTTTGATTACTATGGCTTTATAATGTAATTTGAAAACAGGATGTGTGGTGTCTCCAGCTTTGTTCTTTCTTAAGAATGCTTTGGCTTTTTTGAGGTCTTTTGTGATTCAATACAAATCTGAGGACTATCTGTTCTGTTTCTGTGGAAAATGCCATCAGAATTTTGTTAGGGACTGCACTGTATCTCTAAATTGCTTTGGGCATTTTAACAATATTAATTCTTCCATTTATTTATGCCTTCTTCGATTTCTTTCCTCAATGTATTATAGTTCTCAGTATACAGATCTTTCACCTCCTTGGTTAAATTTTATTCCTAAGTATTTTATTCTTTTTGATGTTACTATAAAAAGGACAGTTACCTTAATTTTTTCCCGATAGATCGTTGTTAGTGTATAGAAAAGTAAATGATTTTTTATATTGATTTTGTATTCTGCAACTTTACTGAATTTGTTGAGTTAGTTCTCTTAATTTTTTGGTGGAGTCTTCAGAGTTTGCTACATGGAATTTCATGTCATCTGCAAATAGAAACCATTTTACTTCTTCCTTTCCAATTTGAATGCCTTTTATTTCATTTGCTTGCCTAATTGCTCTGGCTAGGATTTCTAATACTATGTGGAATAAAACTGGTGACAGCCAGCATCCTTGTCTTATTCCTGATCATGTAGGAAAATCTCTCAGCTTTTCACCTTTCAGTTATGATAGCTGTGGATTTGTCCTATATGGCCTTTATTATGTTGAGGTATGTTCCCTCTATATCCACTTTGTTGAGACTTCTTTATCACGAATGGATTTTAAATTTTGTCAACTGCATTTTCTGCTTCACTTTGTTAATTTGGTGTACTACATTAATGATTTGTGTCTGTTGAACCATTCTTGTACCCCTGAAATAAATTCCACTTGATTATGGTATGTGATAGTTTTAATGTATTGTCAAATTTGGTTTGCTAATATTTTGTTGAAGACTTTTGCATCTATTGTTCATCAGGGATATCAGTTTGTAATTTTCTTTTCTGGTAGTGTCCTTGCCCGGTTTTGGTATCAGGGTAATGTTTGCCTCGTAAAGTAAGTTTGAAGTTCCCTTCTCTTTTATGTTTTCAAAAGAGTTTGAGAAGAACTGGTATTAATTAATTCTTAATTGAAAATAAATAAATAATTATTGTGTATAATGAATATATCAATATGAATATTAATTAACCACCAGAATTATAACAATCAACTATTATTCATTATCAATTATTATATTAATTAATTATATGATTGACTGTTATATCTTATATATTGTTATATCTTAGTTCCACGTCCTTATTTTCAGATGGTTTCTGCTTCCTCCAGTGTCCCAGTCTCTGCTCCCACCACCGCCTGCCCCAGTGCTGATGCTCTCTCCAGTTTCCTTCTTTCCTGCCTTACATGGAAGCCTCTTAGCCTTTCTCTAAGGCTAAGACTTAGAGACTTAAGACTGCCCCTTTCTCTCTCTTTTCTTTCCTTCCTCTCTCTCTTCCTCTTTCCTTTCTTTCAAATCAACGGAGCACCCTTTTCTTCCACATGAAATATTATTTTGTTAGGTCCCTGGTTCTTCTCAACTTTGCTTATTTGTTTGTTTGTGAGAAGAACCCCAGATATGTAGCAGAAGATCCGGATTCTGGTCCTGGCTCTGTTTCACCAGACATGACTCTGAGTAAGTCACAAGGAGTCATTTTTATCTGTCATATATAGATGATCTACTTAGGTTTCTTTTGGTTCAAACATTTCAAAATGTCCAAACTGCCTGAATGTGTTGTGAAACTTAATGAATGAAGGCATAAACCTTCCGCTGACAGAACATGGGCAAGGGGTGGGTGGGGGGAGGGAGGAAGCCACATAAACACATTTATCCCTTGATGTCTGCCTTTTAGGAAAAGAATTCTTACTCACCAACTGCTCAATGAGTGTTCACATTTATGGAAACATTGCCCCCAGAGGAAAGAAACCACTGAGAAGAAGTTACTCATTCTAATAATCTTCATTCTAGGAAAAGCATTTTAAAGGTTGAAAATCTAGGACTTAGGGTGCTATCACTACTCAAGGTGAGTTGAGTATTTTTATGATAGTGAAAAGAGAAACCATGCTGCCTTTCATCTTGAAGTAAGTTCAAATGTAAAGAAAAGTTGCAAGAATAGTACAAAGAACTTCTGTGTGCCCAAATTTCCCCCAATTCTCCCACTGCTAGTATTTTACCACATTTACTTTATCACTCACTCTCTTTCTATATATACACAGTATTTTTAGTAGGAGCATTTCATTGAAGTAACTAAATATTTGTAAAAACTAAAAATGAAGAAAACAAGGTAGAGATATGAGTGCTATAAAAATCTAAACTCTTGATGTAAAATAATAATTATGATTTGAAACCTGTTTCCTCTTGTGCTTTCTATCCAAAGCAGATCTCAATGATCCTGCTGATTTTTACATTAATGTTAATGGGAAGTCACATCATTAACTTGGGAAGACACAGGTCACTGATTCAGAATTCGGCAAGTAAATTATTGAGAAACTATTTTGGATAATTTGTAATAAAACATACTTGTTTTATTTTACATATATTTAATGAAATTTGGGGGGGGGAGTTTTAAATGGTGCTTCCTAGAGCAGCTTCCTTTTTCAGAAAAACAAAAAAGGAAATAATGTATGTCAACATGAACATTCTTTTTTTTTTAAATGAGCATTTTTTAAAAAAGATTATTTATTTATTTATTCAACAGACAGAGATCACAAGTAGGCAGAGAGGCAGGCAGAGAGAGAGAGAGGAGGAAGCAGGCTCCCTGCTGAGCAGAGAGCACGATGCGGGGCTCGATCTCAGGACCCTGGGATCATGACCTCGATCTCAGGACCCTGGGACCATGACCTGAGCCGAAGGCAGAGGCTTTAACCCACTGAGCCACCCAGGTGCCCCAAACATGAACATTCTAACATAGGCACTTTTTGTAATAGGATACCTATTCTTGAAAACTCTTCAAAAGCTATAAAAGATCTTACAAATTTATATTCTACTGGCAGGTGACAGGTATTGGCTTATAAGGATCGGTTTTGTCAACAGTAGGCTTGCGCCTGACATGAAGAAAACTAGAGTCATTGAATAGATCTATGTTCCCAATCATGTATTCCTTTAAAAATTATTTTATATCATAATGAAAATATTTTTAAAATGCTTGAAAATAATACCAAATTATCAAAATAAGTACCACAAATCCTCACATCACATTAAAGGTGCTGACCCAACTTCACTGATAAAAGAGAAACAGTGTGTGCAGCATCGGTGTGGGGTAAGGGATGTGGGGTAAGGACATGGGAGCCCAGAAGGCAGCCTGCCAAGAGCCATCAGAAGAGCTGTGAGCTGCTGTAGGGATGCTCCACACATGGATCCAGTCACTTGGATATCAACTTCCAAACTCTCTCAGTATGTGAGAAGTTTAAGGAACATTTGTATGTGATCTCAAATAGTAACCCAAACCTTGGCTAAGCATTTAAAGAGCAAGATGTTTTGTATCAAGGGTTTTTGTTTTTTTTTCTGAAGATTTTATTTATTTGAGAGAGAGAGAGCACAAGCGGGGTAAGGGGCAGGAATGAGAGAGGGAGAGGGACAAGCAGACTCCCCGCTGAGCACAGAGTCCAACGAGGGGCTCGATCCCACAACCCCGAGATCATGACCTGAGTCGAAGTCCTATGTTTAACTTATTGAGCCACCTAGGTGCCCCTTGCTGTATCAAAGGTTTCTTAAATGCATGGCTGTTTTAATGCTTAAAGAAAATGCCTATAAAATGATCTTTATCACTTAGAGAGCTAAACTAAGACTAATGCAACCACCACTGCACATATATGGTTTATTTCATGAGGAAAAAATTTGGATATGAAATAGAAATTCACATTGTGCTAGCAAAACAACTTGAAGAGATTTACAAGGGATCTATTTTGAATTACCCACACATTTTTTTTTATCAGATGACTGACTCTTTTTACTTTGCAATGTAAAAAAAAGTTGAAAGTATAGATACCATATAATGAGTGAATTTTTGTTCTTTGTAATTGCCACAAATTATATGTTGGAGCCCATATTCAACATCTCAAAAGCTTCAAACTTTAGGCTATGAACAGCTGGAGAGGAAAATCATACACATTACTTACTCCAAGAGAAGCCTGAGCCATAACTGCAGTTCTTGTTTCCATTAAGTGCTGTAAATGGTTTCCTGCTTATAAAATGACTTCTAACTTTTAATTCTAAACCCACGGGCGGATACATAAATGATATATGTACAACCTTGTACAGAACAAATATTAATAGCTCACTTTAAGAATGAGTTTTAGTTCTGTTAATAGCCAGGAAGATGTGTTCCAGTAATGGAAAAGAATGTTCCCCTTAGGTATAAGTAGGAGTAGAAGAAAGTAGAGTGAATCTTCAAGATTCTAGAACAACACTTTGTAGGATACCTAATGGCCCCAAAGAACAATGGCATTTGTTCCAACTCAAATGATGCCCACTGGTGACTCATCAATGGTTGGTTATTCATTCCCCTTGATTTGAAACCAACCTGTAGGGAACAGGGTTCATTTCTTTTGAATGTGCTACACCACAGTCGTTACGCTGTAGTGCCTGGTTGAAACAATGGGCAAACCTACCAACTACATCAGCAGCCTGACTCCAACTTAAAGAGACCTTCAAGCTTTCTATCACACATTGATTACTTTTGTCCTCTCTCTCACATTGAAGAAAGGCAGAAGACAAACAAAACAACCAAACAGAAGCAGAATCTTGGCTAACAGCCAGTGCAGAGATTCAGTGTGAAGGCTACTGTAAAGAGAGGCCTCCCTTATCAGACTTGGAGCTTCTTGTTTGCTGCCCTTTGAGCTGCTAACTAAAAGCTTTTGGAAAAATATGGGAGTAGACATCCCATAATAATGCCAATACAAATGTAATAGGGAAAGCTGACCCATGAACACCTTATTTGTTCAGAATTTATTGAATTGATATTTATTGACAGAATAATGATACATTTTTTCAGCTGCAACTCCTTTAGAAGAGTTTGAATTTTGAACATTAAAAGGTTAGAACTATACTCTTAATGTCTATTTATAGGGGCAGGGGCTGCGATTGTTATTTAATTTTCAGACAATTGTTTTCAGATATAAAACTGTCCCTTTAAATTTTGTTAAAATCAATATATTTAAAACGGTTCACCTAGTGCTGGAAAAGTATGGCAGCTTCAGCATCAAACTCCAGAAAAATTTCAGGAGCTATGTGTTATTGAAAACTATCCACCCAGCAAACTGTGAATTAAGTCAGTGCCATAAATTCATTCACTAAAAATTTAGTCTATTGATTACTGATATTACTGTAGTCTATTGATTATTGTTTTAACGGAAAGTAATGGGGGAGGGGCACCTGGGTGGCTCAGGGGTCTGGACTCTTGATTTCCGCTCAGATCTTGATCTCAGGGTTGTGAGTTCAAACCCTGTAGCAGGGCCAGCCCTGCACATCTGGCACAGGTTCTTTCAATGGTAACATTAACAGCAACAAAAAGGAAGTAATGGGAAAACGATATTCAGAATACCTTCATAACCAACTTTGCTGGAGTGTCCCATATTACTAATTAATTAATACATTACAAATACAAATAATACACAGGAGTGTCCTGTATATGACCTATCAGTTAACTCAGGCTAAATAAGGAAACTCTTTCCTTATATATGCTCATTGGAACATAAATAAAGGCTCCAATATTGTAGGACTGTCTGTAGAGATAATGTCTATTGGTTTAAATAGAGCCAGAAGCTGTTTCATCTGTGAAGGTGTTGCCTGAGGCTTCTGTCTTGCTCAGACTGCCCAGATTATCTGAATGTCCATAAAATCGAGAATGGTATGTCTTACCAATAAGCAATAATGGCATTATTAAATCAAGGCGCTCTCGGGTCAAACCTATGATTATATTGGACCAAGAAAGTGTGACCATGACTTTAATTAATGTTTTGGCTTAATAGCTGTTTCTCACAGAAATCAGAATAAGTGTGTTATTTTTGTTTGTTTGTTTAAGATTTTATTTATTTATTTGACAGAGAGAGAGAGAGATCACAAGTAGGCAGAGAGGCAGCCAGAGAGAGGGGGAAGGAGGCTCCCTGATGTGGGGCTCGATCCCAGGACCCTGAGATCATGACCTGGGCTGAAGGCAGAGGCTTAACCCACTGAGCCACCCAGGCGCCCCAGAATAAGTGCATTCTTGACCTGTGATAGCTACAACACGCAGCTGTAGTTAGCATTTCTCAGCTACAATTTTTGCATTCACAGAGAAGTGACAGAGTGGGGAAAAACAAAACAAAACAAAACAAAACAAACATGTGCAAACACATGTTAAAATCTAGAGAATCACTGACTAATCCCATATCCAGCGGATCGCACATCAACGAGCGGATCACTCAGCTGCCAATGCCTGGTCCATAAGATTAGGAAGCAGGGATTCTTGGGTAGTTACCCCAGGAAGGCACTTGAAAGGACTGTGAATGGCCTGCATTCTAGTTGAAATTTTAATCTGTTGGGGGCTTGAGTTGTTTTGTTTTGAAAGTCTCTCAAGGATATTTAAAAGAGCCTTCCAGAATAGTTTCATTTGTAGCAAGCCCAAAGGCAAAAAGCATTAAGAGCATTAGGATCATGGATAAAATTCAAGACTATCAATCAAAGTGCACTGTAAACTATAACAACCTGCAAAAAGGGAAAAGCAAATAATTATTGAAAATTACGGGGCGCCTAGGTGGCTCAGTCATAAGGTGTCTGCCCTTGGCTCAGGTCATGATCCCAGGGTCCTGGGATGGAGCCCCACATCAGACTCCCTGCTCAGCAGGAAGCCTGCTTCTCCCTCTCCCACTTCCCTTGCTTGTGTTCTCTCTTGCAGCCTCTCTCTCTCTCTCTCTCTCTGTCAAATAAATAAATATATAAAATCTTTAAATAAAGAAAATTATGTACATTGGTTTAAAGGCTATTTCCAATAAAACCAGGTTCTAACCGCAACCCCAAAAGAAAAAAAATCACAGAGATGTCCCAAGACAGGCTGTTAATTAATCAGACAGGAAATACATGAGGATGTACCCAGTTCCAAGAGGGAGGTAATCCTAATAGAAGCCTATCGAAAAGTCCAAATACACAAACAGACAAAATTTACTTATTTCAGGCTCTGGTTAGAAAGGATTCTGTGAACACTGTGAGGAATTAAAGCAAGAAGACACTAATTTAATGAATATTCATCGAGCACTCGCTACATGTTGGGCTCTGAAGATACAAAATTAATTAAAACATAATCCTTGACCTCAAGAGTTTGCAGTCTGGTGAGAAAGGCAGAATTATAAACCAAATATTTTTACTGGAGCATAGACGTGGGAAGAGCATGAACAAGTCTCACTAATTTTCTGGATTTCAGTAATGAGAAATGAAATGTAACACGACATTCTGGCATGAGTAAGTAGGTGGACAGAGATGTCACTCACTGAAGAAGAAAGATGACAAGTTCAGTTCTGAATAAAGTTTTGGAAACTAGCTTAAATGGAGGCCAGGAATTCAAAAAGTGGGATGGGTGGGAGACGGGGGCTTGAGCATCACTAGCATGAATGGGATGACTGAAATAATGGAAATAGATGATCTTTCCTAGTGCGTATAAGAGGGTCAAGGACAGAACACTTCAGGGCAGTTAGCATTTAGAACAGTAATTCCCAACCTTGGCTGTATGTTGGAATAGAGTGGGAAAATATTGATGATATTGAAGATATTGAAGCCTGGGTCTCATCCCAAGAGATCTGATTTAACTGGCCTGGGAGAGGGTCTGGGCACTGGGATTTTACAAAGTTACCCGAGTCATTCTAATATGGAGCCTGGGTTGAGAACTACTGATCTATGGGATGGTACAGCAAAAATAACAGAAAGATGGTATCTGGGATGCCAAAGGAGGGGCTTTCCAGAAACACGAACATGCCAACCACATTGAAAATTACAGAAAGACTGATAATGTAGAGACTAAAATGTTTCTGATACAAATAATGACTGATGAGATTAGGAAGGCCCATTCCCGTAGGGCAGGGGATGTCAGAGCCAGATGCTATAAACTCAGTGTAGGCAGGTGGGGCAGAAGTCAGTCTAGTGCAATGAATACTAAATATGCTTTCGAGAAGTTTGGCTGTGAAGGGAAGAGAGAGGCCATGGCTAAGAGATAAGCACACTGGAGAAGGGCTTCTTCTTTTTTTTTTTTAATGATTTTAAAAAATTTCATTATTTATCTAGACTGAGGGATGGCACTAGCAGATAGGAGTAGAGGGAGACAGAGACAAAGCCAGAGACAGAGAATGAGAAAGAAGAGAAGGAATGAATATTTGGGGGACCAGCTCCTGGGGTAGATGAAAGCTATGCAAACACAGATAAAATCTTGTATTTTTGCGCCCCCCCCCTTTGGGGGCCCAAGAAATGTCAAGATCTAAATGTTTTCTTTTGGTACTAGTGTTTTCACAATGCAATTCTAAAGTAAATTCTCAATCAACCTATATTGAATTGAAAGAGGTTTATGTCCCTCTAATTTATCTCAAATCTAAATAAAATCTTTGGTTCTAATCTGTAAGCACAAAACAATTTCATACTCTTAAAGGGAGACCAATGACATCCAAAATGATATAAAACACGACCGCTTCTCTTAGACTTGATAAAATAGCTTACATAATTTCAGTACTACAGCTTTGCCAGATGCAATTCAAGTAAGTCTCTGATTTTTGAAGCTGAATCATAAATTACACGTTGTACCCTGACAAAATTGCCTTTTGTGGCATTTGCATCAAACCCATTATCTTGGGTTCTGTTGCCTAGTTACGGGAATTCTGAAGTTTAATGCATTTTAGACGGATATTTAAATTTCACACAGAATTTCAGCCATGCAGTCTACAGAAAGAGGAACAGTCGGACACATCTGCTTCCTTAAATTTCCAAAGGAAACTTCTTTGTTTACACGGGCTCAGACCTGCTAGGTTTTCTAGCAGGGTGCATTCATTTTCAATGGAGGACATTCAATATCACACTTCGAGACACAACGAAATTATACTTGTTTTCTGGTTTTGTTTTACTACGGGCACAGAGAAAAGAAAATCTTTCCTTTGTCTATGTGTTTAAGGCTTGAAAACTGTGAAGTCCTGCTTCGCTGGTAGAATTCTGCATAGAACACAAACACATGCATGCCTCTCTATAGTGGCTTGACTTACCTGTTCCCAGGTGAACACATGTTGATTGAAATAATACTGAATTTGTTCATTTGCAATATTAATGCACAGCTGCTCAAAGGAATTTTTTTTGAAATTTTCAAAGCCAAATATATCCAGAATGCCGATGCTTAGTTCATCACCATTCTCACTGGAAAATTAAAGAGGCAGGATTTTGAGTTCGTTCTTACTTTCTCAAGAGGGAATGTAAAGCAGGGTATCTTAGAGGATACTTTTGTATTTTAGCTAAGAAACTACAACCAAGATGGAGAGTGAAAATTTCTCCAATGAATACAAAGTAGGTAGGTCGTAATTTTAATATGTAAAATATACACAATTTGCCTTGTACTACAGACACAGCTCCTTCACTTTCTCCTGGAGGTTCATGGGTGCAAGATCGTAGCCCTAAGTCATGAATCACAGGGAAAACCTGGCCAGGACTCAGAACACAGCAATAATACATTCAATAAAAATTATAGCAGAAAAGCAAAAATTCTGTGTAAGAGTATCTTTAGTCTTCCACTTTAGGACAATTAAAACATGTTGCTAAAAATACTTTACCTCTTTTAAAGAATCAATATTTACTTTTGAGTAATTATTTATTCATAATTATTTAATATAGAATAAACAGCAACCTGGAGAAAGATATAAATATATTTGGATTTATTTTATAATCAAATACTTTAAAATGTAGTTAAATATTATTTTGTTATTTTTTAAAAAGATTTTATTTATCTGAGAGAGAGAGCATGAGAGAGAGAGAGAGAGAGAGCATGAGCAGGGGGGAGGACCAGACTCTCTGTTGAGCCGGGAGCCAGACCTGGGGCAATCCCAGGACTCCAGAATCTTGACTTCAGCCAAAGGCAGATGCTTAGCTGACTAAACCACCCAGGCACCCTAAATAACTATTTTATAATTAAATATTCCAAATGCATGCTTTTCCTGTTCCTCCATAATAATTAATTCCTCTCTGTTCATTAAAAGTCACAGCAAAGGAAACAGTCAACAAAACCAAAAGACAACTGACAGAATGGGAGAAGATATTTGCAAACGACATATCAGATAAAGGGCTAGTATCCAAAATCTATAAAGAGCTTAGCAAACTCAACACCCAAAGAACAAATAATCCAATCAAGAAATGGGCAGAGGACATGAACAGACATTTCTGCAAAGAAGACATCCAGATGGCCAACAGACACATGAAAAAGTGCTCCACATCACTGGGCATCAGGGAAATACAAATCAAAACCACAATGAGATACCACCTCACACCAGTCAGAATGGCTAAAATGAACAAGTCAGGAAATGACAGATGCTGGCGAGGATGTGGAGAAAGGGGAACCCTCCTACACTGTTGGTGGGAATGCAAGCTGGTGCAACCACTCTGGAAAACAGCATGGAGGTTCCTCAAAAAATTGAAAATAGAGCTACCTTATGACCCAGCAATTGCACTACTGGGTATTTACCCTACAGATACAAGCGTAGTGATCCTTATGGGCATGTGCACCCGAATGTTTATAGCAGCAATGTCCACAATAGCCAAGTTATGGAAAGAACCTAGATGTCCATCAACAGATGAATGGATAAAGAAGAGGTGGTATATATATACAATGGAATACTATGCAGCCATCAAAAGAAATGAAATCTTACCATTTGCGACAACATGGATGGAACTAGAGCATATTATGCTTAGAGAAATAAGTCAACTGGAGAAACTATCACATGATCTCCCTGATATGAGGAAGTGGAGATGCAACGGGGGTGGGGGTTAAGGTGGTAGGAAAAGAAAAAATGAAACAAGATGGGATCGGGATGGAGACAAACCAAAAGAGACTCTTAATGTCATAAAACAAACTGAGGGGGGTAGGGGGGTAGAGGGGTTGGGAGAGGGTGGTGGGGTTACATTATATGTTTAAATAAAAAAGCTTAAATTAAAAAAAAAAGTTACTCAGTCAAGAGTTTACCCCTCCCCCAAGAAATAAATGCATTGCAAAGTTACTTTCATGTCAATTTAAAAAGGAGAGAATAGTGATGCCTGGGTGGCTCTGCGGGTCGAGCATCAGACTCTTGGTTTTAGCTCGGGTTTTGATCCCAGGGTCATGAGTTCAAATCCAGTGTGGAGACTACTTGAAAAAAGAGAGAGAGAAAGAGAGAGTACAAACATCTCTCTGTACTCACTATTTATGTAACCTAGGTTAACTCTTGGTGCTGTGTGAGGAAGTGATATGGAAATGACTGCTGTCAGCGGCATGCTGACTGGAAGAACTGACTGAACTTAGAACGCAAAGTTCCAGAACCCTGTGACAGGATGGACAAATGGAAAGCTATCCAAGTACTTCGGAAAATTTCTATTTATGAAGAGTGAGTTTAAATTTTTGCTGGTTTAGTCAAAATTATCATTCTTTAAAAAAACTGTTGTCCCACAGGATCCTACTGAGATAGATATTTAACTTGTCTAATAATGTGTTAGAGCCAGGAGGACCTTGGAGTTGACCTTGTTCAGGGATTCTTAAACTGGGAGTCACAATCACGTGCCATATTTTGGTGGGTAGGTGTCCATTTTTTTATTTTGAAGTGAAGAATGTAGTTTTCAAGAGATTCTTAAAAGGCTCCAAGTTACCTACCAACAATTAAGGCCACTGGCTTGTCATTCCATGCCTTTCCTGAACAGGCTGAAGAAGACAGATGCACAGAAAGGCAGTGACGTGCCCAGGGCTGCGCAACAAGTAAGCGGCAGAGCCCGGCACAGAATACAGGCTCTTCGAAATCTTAATGTAAATCTTTCTAGATTGAACTAAACTATTTGAATGGTCCTATTTTAGTTTCTTAAACATTCTGTAAAAAAATTAAAAATCAAAGATTTGGATAGCTTCCTTTATTGTATAGAAAGGAAAGTGACTAGGCTCTAGCCGAATTTTCAGCAGATCGCTGGCTTGGGTCGTACTCTTCCGGGTACCACTGAGGGGCCAGACGTGCAGATGGTAACTAACACAATGAGGCTGTTTGTGGAATATACCGATACTGAACATTCGCAAATGTTTCCATTTTCATCTGAAAGTGTGCCATCCTACAGATGGCTACACATCAACATACACACTATCTTGACCGTTAAATCCTCGTGGGCATATTGGATTTGATTTGCAGACCCAGTCAGATAGGCTACACGGAGGCAAGAAGCAATTCTGAGGGATCCAGAGTTGAGAACATGGAGGAATGATGGACACTCTCTTAGGCATTAATATATTTATATATATATTTATTATAATAAATGTATATTTATTATATTTATTATTTATTATTATATATTTATTATATTTATTATAATATATTATAATATATATTTATTATAATAAATAAAATATTATTTTGGATAATATTATGGTGTGGTATGTATGTTAGTGGAAAAATGAGAGTGAGTTACTCATCTGAAATGTGTATAAAATGGTCTTTTATGCTTAGCAAGCAAATATGAGCAAGGTAACTTAAGGATGGCAGCTATCTTATTTTTTTGTATATAGATTTCTACAGATTGTATAATCTGTGGCAGAACATTTTAGGTGTAAACGTAGGGACTTATATCTACGCACAACTCCTGGGAAGTACATAGACAGCATTCAGTTAATGGTGGCTGTGATTCTTTATTTCTAAGATGAGGACATAGACTTATGGTCAGATAACATTATCGTTCATATATGGGCTCTATCATTTATAATTTTTTTAGAGCGTTTCTGAACCAAATTTCATTACAGGTCTTAAGATCTACCCTTATAGGGTTATGGTGATAGTTAAAATATAAAGAGAAAGTTTTCCTTTGCCTTCAAGATTTAATTTGATCCCTTAGAACAAAGAAAACATTAAAAAAAAACCCCTGCTAAAATGACATTTCATGCAAGTATCAAATGGTTTATACTTCACAATACATCCTCTTATTAAAAGAACATATACATGGAGAAGATGTCACATGAAAAATTTACTATCGTCTTTGCTCATGGCGCTATTATTTTATGTTCCAGCACTTTAAAAATTTTATAGCTATCTAGCCCAATAAAGTGCTACTAGGAAATAAAGCAGATCTATTGAAAGAGAACTTTAATATGACACGATAACAATTAGGAACATCCTCGGAGGGACTCCTATAAATCTGTAAATTAAAAAATAGATCTGCATCACCTGACATTTGGGGAAAAAATGTCTCCATAGGAATTTTACCTTAGTGAGGCGCCATGCTTCAGCAAGCTGTTGATATGGTTGACTATCCAACTAAAGAGACGCCCGTATAAAGTTTTCGCCATGGCATCTCGGACGTCAGTGGCTTTTTCCATGGTATTGGGTCGTATGATGGTTTCTCCTCTAGTGACCACACAGTGGGAGGTGAGAGCTTCTTGGAGCTCATCTGCCTGAATGCAAAGCAGAGAAGCAGCTGGAAGAAAGAAACAGAGGTGCTGTTAGAAAAAGTCACGCCACGCAGTCACTTCCCATAGGATGAAAATGTCTCAGTTTACCTTCCTCCAATGACATGAAATAAATACAGGAGGACTTCATAATGTAAAAATAAGTTCCTATTCAGTAGTTGTCCTGGGTCTTCTTGATCATTTTTCTCTACTTGACTGGTCAAATGTAGGCTCGTGTAATACAGCACAACCCAGACTGAACTGGCTAACAGAGGGGAAAGCATTCGCACCAGCCAGTGGTTGTTTATGTAATGCCAAACACAATTTCATTGAATTATGTTAAATAATGTAAAATTTAAATTATTCATTTAAATAACAGATTTGGGATAATTTTGATACCCATTATTACATACATATTTTTAAAATGCAGAAATTAATTGGAAGATTACTTAGACTTCAGGGATAAACCCAAACAAATGTATTTTATGTAACTTCTGCAATATTTAACCAAAAAAGCATAAACCTTATCTTGACATACATATATATATATATATTTTTTTTAAATCATACTACTTCTCAGTTATACATTTTAATTACTGAAGTTTGTTAAAATGTGATGACTGGGACATTTATTTATATTTAATGATAAATCTCACAGGGAATTTTAAATAAATAATATTTAAATTCAGTGGAGAAAACTCATTTTTGAATATAGTAAACATCTTTAACCCAAACTATTACATGACAGACTATTTTTTAAAATCAGTGGTTCTCCTTTCAAATTATTTTCAACATTTTGAACTTACTTTTAGCATGTGGGACAAGCTATTTCTTGGCTATGTGGCTAGGATCATTGAACCTTACTTAAATAAAAAAAAAGTTTTTTTCCAGGGATGCCTGGGTGGCTCAGTTGGTTAAGTATCTGGCTTCAGCTCGGGTCATGAGCCCAGGGTCCTGGGATCGAGTCCTGCATTGAGCTCCTTGCTCAGTGGAGAGCTTGCTTTTTTCTCTGCCTGCTATTCCCCCCTGCTTGTATACTCTCTCTCTGACAAATAAATAAAATTTAAAAATCTTAAAAAATTGAAAAAAAAAGTTTTTTTCAGACTGTAGAAGTAACACAAAGTCACTGCAGAAATCTTACCTTTGAAGTTAACATTCTGCATTTTTTTCCTTCAAGCATGTTTATTGCTGTTATCCTGCACATACATTTCATCTTAATAAAATATCTTAAGCATTTCTCATTTTGTTAAATATTGCTTATAAACGATTTAACTTGCTATATAATATTCTGCTCTATGTCATAATATATAAATAATTTTAAAGTTGTTGGATGCTTAGGTCATTTCCACATGTTCATAATTACAAAGAATGCTGGGATAAATATTTGGGGCATGAAACTGGGTTCTTGTATTATTGTCTTAGCATAAAGTGCCTAAGTTCAACAACTAGTCCAGAGTATATAAACATATGTAAGCCTTTTGATATATACTATTTAGCTGCTCTTCAGAATCTCTGAACCAATTATGTTATTATCAGCCAAGTAAAAAAAACAATAATTTCAAGGATACCACAGATTATTATTTTTGAAAATGACCAATTTAATAGGAAAAAATGCCTTTGTTTTTCAATTTGTTTTTAACTGACTCCTAGGGAAGGTAAATACTTTCTTCTCTTCATATTTTTATTAGTGATTTGTGGTTTTATTTTATAAACTGCCTTTTGTCATTGATATATTTGTCTTTTCCTAATCAGCTTAGAAGAGTTCTTTATAGCTCACACATGTTGCTTATACATATGTTGGAAATATCTTCTCTCATTTTTTACTTGTATTGTAATTTCATTTATTTTTCTTTTGTTAGTATGAAAGTTTTTAATTTTTATGTAGTCAAAATCCATTAAAAAACCCTTTCTGCTTTTGCTTTTCTGCACATAAAATCCTTCAAGTCTTTTCTCATCTCAGAATTAGATAAATGTACTTTGTCTTGTACTTTTGTGACTTTTTGCATTTAAATTGATAAAGGTTTGGAATTTATTTTGGTATACGATATATGACAAGAATTCAGATTCTTCTCCCAAATGGCTAGCCAGTTCACTGTCCCTACAGCACTGATTGCCTGGTGATTTTGTAATGCCATTTCCAGCAATTCTACCCAGATTTGTTTCTGAATAGTGTCTCCCATTGATTAATATGTCTGTTTCTATTCCTCCATTGTTCATTCATTCGATGTATATTTATTGAGTGTCTACTATATGCCAAGCATTCTACCTGGGAATATATTACTAAGTATAATACCTTATAAGACAGACTTCTAGTTTTGATCATCTTTATCCAGAAGGAACGGGAGACTAATCAAGAAATTTAAGCGGGAAGATAGAAGGAGAAGAGGGAGAGGAAGGGACTGAAGTATAAGGAGGGGAAGAGGGACACTGAAAGAACCCACTGATTCATGCACTAAGTGGTTTCTGAATGATTGTGGAGAATGACCTGGAAAAGTTCAAGAGTTGATGTGAAGGGACAATTGGGAGGTCCCTTAGCTCAGGTGAGAGGTGATTTTGTCTTCAGTGAGAATGATGATAATGGAGATAAAGAGAAGTGGTCAGTTTTGAGAGATATTTATAGGATAGAATAAACAGAACAGGTGCTTGATTGAAACAATGCACCTATAAATCCATCAGGAAACATGGCCTTGGTTTGCAGATAATTCCTTTCAACTTTAATTACAAACGATTTTAAGTAAGTCGGCAAAATTTCTATTTTCCATGAATGGCTATTCCTGAAAGCACTTTAATTAATTTTAACCATATTCCCATTAATATTAACCTTCTGTGACCCATATGATTGTTTCTTTCTATCCAGAAAAAGGTTCTCACTTATCAAAGTCATTTCTTAGTTTGGTAGTTTCCAAGTATAGGCCTATCTACAACATAGCTCTATTGTAAATCATTCTGCTCACTGCTGATAACTTTTCTAATTATAATCAGTGGTGAGATTTGAATCCATCATTGGAGTTTCCTGCTTTTTCCTTCCACTTCTGATAACTGAGGACTGCTGGGAGCTACAGATCAGCTAGGAGCTACTGGCTCATGGGCACCAAAGACTACTAGATTTGCTGAACGAAGGGTCAGCCTGGGATTTAAGCAACCTGAAGCACATTGGCTAAAAGAAGGCCCAGCTTGTTGTGGGCTGGAAGGAGCTCTACGGCTCAGAAGATCAATCAATAAATATCAGTCTAAAATCTTCTGTGTCAATTGACTTTATATATGAAAAATCAGAACAGGTTCCCAGGTCCATGCCCATCATTACAGGCCAAACTCAGTCCTGCTGTATTACCAAGCTGGTCCCAGAGACACAGTGGGAGGGAGATGGTAGGGATCTAGGGACAGGTTCAGGCCAGGATGCCTGGCATCTTGTCCCCTCAAATTACCCTCAGACATCTCATTCTGTTCCTCATTAAGTATAAATCAGAAAAAATATATATAAATAAAAATTTATATCATAATTCCCTAAGTTATGAATGAAACATCTAAAAAATCTGGAATTATGGGGGCTTATGGCCATATTAAAAATAAAAAAAACAGTGTATGTTCTAAATAAAAAAGCTATGTCACCACAAGATCAATGGGAAAACTTACATTCTTGGAATAATTCATCAAACTTTGCTAGTTAGAGAAAAAAGTTGATTTGAAGCAAATACCATGATGCACTTTTCTTATATAGAAAATGATCGCAAAATGAGTCAATCCAGGATGAGTATAAAAACCACCCAGTATGAAAATAAATATACAAGTCTTTATTACTTATAAAATGATGTAGATGCTAAATCTGTAAAATAATAACTTTTACTCTTTTCAGATCAGTTTACTAAGTTTTAGTAATATTTTGTGTTTTTACATCGAAACGTCAATAGCTCCTAAAATAGGAAAGCCTAGTCTTGAGAAAAGCTCTCTCCAGTTAATTTGTAGGCATAAAGATCCGTTTCAAATATTGGCCTTTAAGAACTTCATTTTATGCAAATTGAATCGGAGTATTCTTTTTTAGGATTCCAGATAAGTAAAGCTGCCTGCGATGATCTTTATGAGACACTTAGAGTATTTCGTTAGGCGTTTTTCAAGAGTTCAGTTTTGAGCAGAAGGTAGCAACACTCACAGTTCTCCAGAGCTGCGTGATTGGAAATGTGGCTCTTGTCAATCTGGTGTTCAGTTGCCACGGAAGAAAACTCGATGTTGCCAACATTCAAGATTGCAGCCAGTATACTGTATATACTTCCAAGTTGCTGAAACACACCATACCAACGTTAGCATCACCCTCCCCTGGAGGACAGCAAGGCAGTAGCGATGGCTGGGGACAGAGCGGGCAAGAATCCTAAGGCTCTGCACGAGGTCATTCCGCAGATGATGATGTCAGCCTCTGAGACCCACGTAGGCTCAGTCACCCTAGTCATTTTAGTATGAGAGGTGGGCATGGTGCCTCTTTGCCAACAAGTGCTAAAAAAATATTTTATGAATGTAAAGACCAGTAAAAAATAGAAACGAGGACTTCCCCTAGGAGGAAGTAGAAATAATTGAATTCCTTAGGCCACAGATCAACCTATCTATGTGAAATTGAACTTCAGAACTTAATGTGGTCATGTCCAGATGCTCCTTTCCCTTGAGGCAATCTTAAAAGTGACATTGTATGTGTGGATAAATGACAGTGAGGAAAGAGAAATCCAAAGATCCCAGCGCCCAAATGAAAGGATATGTGTGATTTAAGTTTAGGCATGAGAACTTTGGACTACAGCTTAGAGTTTATAGTGGTAAAACCCTTTTAAATAAGGTACATCAAAATACATCAGAAACACACACACACACACACACACACACACAACTCTTCTTGGAGGCACTGGAGGCATTTTGCCAAGGAGACTATGGTCATTGTAGCTGTCATTCCAACTATGTTCAAGGTGCAGTAAGGTATAGGAAAGAGACAAAATCCTTTATGTTGTCTTATGTTGCTGCCTTGATTCTAACCCAGCTCCTACACTTATCAGAAATGATTATCCCATCTGCTCCAACATCCCAATTCATGATAAAAACTGGATATGAAAAAAACCTCAGGGATATTTATTCATTCATATATAACATATATATGAATACAGATTAAATGAATATATAAACATTAAGATAAATATACTTATTGAACGAATATACAGACATATCTGCGACTATCTATGTATTCACTTATCTGATGCAACATATACTTTGTGCCAGGCCCTGCTCTAGTCACAGGGGTTTCAGCAGAGGCAAGATGAAGACATTTGTTTCCTGGGGTGTTCAGGCAGTGAGAAGGCTGATATTAAGAAAACAAACAAAGAGATGAACATGACATTTTCAGTAACTAAATGGGCTGTGAAGGAAATAAAACGTAGAGGAGTGAGAGTGACTGGGAAGGGCAGGGAGGGCCTTTTGAGGTGGGGAGGTTAGAGAAGGCATTCCTTTGGGAAGCAGAAACCTGGATGACAAGGGAGTCAGCCAGGAAAGAACTGGAATCAGACTGTTCTAGGCAGAGAGGACAGCAAGGACGAGGGTCTGCTTTGCAGAAAGAAGGCCAGAGTGGGGCTGGCGGATGGCGAGTAAGGGGCAGGGATGTGGGGGTGATAGGGACCAGGGAGGTGAGCTCGGGAGAACGAGCCAGGCCCTCTGTGCCACCAGAAAGGGTGCGGGTTTCATTCAAATGGCCATGGAGAACCACTAGAGATTCCAAAGTAGGCAGCTGTGATATTTTAAACATGACTCTGCCAGAATGTGGAAATGAACAGACTGGAGGCAGATGGAAAAGTAGAATGGGCGGGAGGCTAGGGAGAGGTGGTGGCTTGGACTAGGACAGTGGCAGAGACGGAAAGCAGTAGATGGCATGGGGCATATTTTGGAAGTAGAGCAGTAAATACGCTGATGGGCTGGTGTGAATCAATTTCCTATGAAAATTCTCTTGGTAAGGAATTTCCATTTGTAAAACGCATAACTTGTAAAGAATCGACCAGCGTGGGCTTCAATGGCAGGTGGAGAGTTAAACAGAGCCTCTGACATCCTGCTCTATTTTTCTCGAGGCAACTACAGACCTTGTGGATAATCTACACCAGGAATACCTCATAAATAGATTGTTGAAAACTATGTTCCTTCTACACTTTGTGTTTTTGTCAATTAGCAACTAGAAAGTTCAGATGTGTCCATTCCAAAGTCATATCTGAACAGTGCTTAGAGATCCATTAGAGAGAATCATATGCTGAATCCATGGACATTCAATTCTTATTCAGCTGTTTATGAGAAGAGTTGAGTAATCCTCCCAGGCTGGGGCTCTCCTTGATATCCTATAATTACAGTATCAATTTGGATTAAAGTTGGAGGCAAAAAATCAGGGCCCTGGCTCAGTTTGGCTTGGCAGCTAGCTTGATGGGGCTCAAAAGGGCCTGACCTCAGGTATAGCTATGACCTTGACCAAGCACTTGGGTTATTCATGGTACAAAGACTAATCAACCCTGATGTTGGTCACCCTAAGGAATTCAAAACAATTTTTGTTTGATGGTTAACAATAATAAGCAAAGGAACATTTTCCCATATAAAACTACTGAGGCAATCTAACAACTTTCCATGGGCTTTGAATGAGCTGAGATTTGAATCCTGACTCCAGCCCACTTTCCTCTCTACGCTGAGTTAATCTGCCCAAGGCAAAAGAATTCTGTTAGAAAGACTCTTCCTCTTCCACAAGTTTACTGTACTATCCCTCTTATTCAGTCATCCACCCATCCATTCATTCATTCAATCGTCTTCTGTTGACTATTTATTAAGCATTATGGGAGATACTGGGTATATACTGAGAAATAAGAATAATTTCTGCTCTCAAGTACATGTTCCTAGAACCAAAGGGTATGGATCATTTCCTATATTTGAATTTCGATATGGATCATGTATACTTTCTGTATTTTATCATAGTTTTAAAAAAATTAATAGACTTTATTTTTAGAGTAGTTTTTGGCTCACAACAAAACTGAGTGGAAGTGCACAGTTCCTATGTAGCCCCTGTCTTCCCCACTCCACACACACAGCTTCCCCCATTATCAATACCCTGCATTAGAGCGATGCATATGTCATAATCAATGAACTACACTGACACATCATTATCACTCCAAGTCCATAGTTTATGTTAGAGTTCACTATTGGTTTTGTACATTCTCTGGATTTTTACAAAGGTATAATGACACATTTCTACCATTAGAGAAATTCCATTACTCCAAAAGTTCTCTGGGCTCTGCCTGTTTATCTCTCTTTCTCACAATCTCTAACCACCACTGGTCTTTTACTGTCTCCATAGTTTTGCCTTTTCCAGAACGTCACATAGTTGGAATCCTACAGTATATGGCCTTTTCAGATTGGCTTCTTCCATCCAGTAATGTGTATTTAAGGTCCCTCCATGTCTTTTCATGGCTTGATAGCCCATTTCTTTTTAGTGCTGAATAATATCCCATTGTTGGGATGTACCACAATTTATTTATCCAGTCACCCACTGAACTTGACATCGCAATTACTTCAAGTTTTGGCGATCATGAATAAAGCTTCAATAAACATTAGTGCACAGGTTTTTGTGTGGACATACGTTTTCAATTCCTTTGGGTAAATACCAAAGACCTTGATTGCTGGATCACATGGTGAGAGCAGGAGAACTCTTCCCATGGAGAATGTCACATGAAGAAGAATTTTTTTTTAAAAGATTTTTATTTTTAAGTAATCTCTACACCCAATGTGGGGCTCAAACTCATAACCCTCATAACCCTGAGATCAAGAATCACACACTCTACTGACTGAGCCACCCAGGCGCCCTCTGCCATGTGAAGAAGACAGAAATCAAGGTGAGGCATCTGCAGTCCGAGGACCACTAAGGATTGCCAGGGAATCACCAGAAAGTAGGGAAGAGGCATGGATCTTCCCTCACAGCCCTCAGAAGAAACCAACCTCATCTCAAACTTCTCATCTCTAGGACTGTGAGGAAATACATTTCTGTTGTTTAAGTCATCCAGTCTGTGGTACACTATTATGGCAGCCCAGCAAAGAAATATAGTATCAGTGCTTTTTTGTTACATTAATGAATAAGATATATAACCTTGGGATAAGCAACGTGTTTATCCTTAACTGTTTAAAACGCTTAC
>RCUC01124679.1:0-52787 GCA_003697995.1 Taxidea taxus jeffersonii | reverse complement strand
GGAGGACGGGAATGACAATGGCGGCCTCCCAATCTCCGGTTCAGAGGAGCCGAGAGCTAGGGGCCCCAGTCTTCAGTGCGCCTTCATAGAGAAGCGTTTAATCCCTCTGGTCTCCCCAGCCCACGTTTGCACCCGGAGACCGCGCTCAGAGAAAATCGTGCGTAATCAGTCCCGTCTCACTGGCTTCTGGGAGCGCTCCGAGCTCACCCAGCCTGTGACCAAGCGTCTCTGTCTCTGGCAGAGTCCCACCTGGAGTCTCCGAACCCCATAGATCCCTGAGCTCTCCCGGGTCGGAGTCTCCCCGGATCTTGTGGGGACCCCTCACACAGAGCACCGGCCCGTGCCACAGAGCACCATTCCGTGTCACAGACCACTAGGAAACCTCAGCTCTGTCTCCGCAGCCGGCTTCCCTGCTCTAATACCTGTGAGCTCTGCGACACTCAGACACCCCCGATCCTTCTGTGACCCCGCTGGACCTGAGTCCACGTTGTCCCCGTGAGGTCTTCACCCCAGTTTAGCCTCTGGAGCGATGTCCCTCCATGGAGCAGAGTTTTAAAAGTCCTGATTTTGTGCTCCGCCACTTGCCGGGAGCCGGCCCCTCCCCCTGGGGTCTATCTTCCCGTCGCGTTGGATTCACTTCTCCGCTGGTCCTACCTTTCAGAAAGTGGTCGATTTTCTGTTTCTAGAATTGTTGTTTTTCTTCTCTTCGATCTCCTGTTGGATTTGTAGGTGTTTGGAATGGTTTGATAGGCTATCTAGCTCATCTCCTGCTGGCTGATGTCGTCTCAGCCTGCTACTTCTCCGCCATCTTGACTCCACCCTCCCAACAATACATTTTAAAAAGAAAATCACTCACTACAAAAAAGTGGGATTTATTTCTGGGCTGCAAGGTGTGGTTCAAAATTCACAAATCCATCAGTGTGATACATCACCTCAGTAAGAGGATAAGAGCCATGTGATCCTATCAAGAGGTGCAGAAAAAGCATTTGACAAAGTACAAAATCCATTCATGATTTAAAAAAAAAAAACCTCTCAACAAAGTAGGTTTAGAGGGAACATACCTCAACGTAATAAAGACCATATATGGAAAATCCACAGCTAACATCCTTAATGAGGAAAAACTGAGAGCTTTCCTTCTAAGGTCAGGAACAAAACAAGGATGTCCACTCTTGCCACTTTTATTCAACATAGTATCAGAAGTCCTAGCCACAGCAATAGATGGCAGAAAAGAAAGGGAAAAAATAGTCATCTAAATCAGTAAGGAAGAAGTAAAACTTTATTTTCAGATGACATGTTACTATATATAAAAAAGCTGAAAAGTTCCACAAAAAAACCGTTAGAACTGATAAACACATTCAGTAAAGTCACAGGATACAAAAATCAATGTACGGAAATATGTTGCATTTCTGTATACTAAGAATGAAGCAGCAGAAAGAGAAATCAAGAAAACAATCCCAATTGTAGTTGCACCAAAAATAATAGGATATCTAGGAATAACTCTAACCAAAGAGATGAAAGACCCATACTCCGAAAACTATATAACACTGATAAAAGAAATTAAAGTCGACACAAAGAAATGGAAAGACACTTCATGCTCATGGGTTGGAAGAAAAAATATTGTTAAAATGACTATACTACCCAAAGCAATCACACACTTAGTGCACTTCCTATCAAAATACCAACAACATTTTTTCACAGAACTAGAACAATTCTAGAATTTGTATGGAACCACAAAAGACTCCTAGTAGCCAAGGTAATCTTGAAAAGCAAAACTAGAGGCATCACAATTCTGGGATCAAGGTTATATTACAAAGCTGTAGTAAGCAAAACAGCATGGTATTGGCACAAAAAAGGTACATAAATCAATAGCACAGAAAAAAAAAAAAAACCAGAAATATACCCACAACTATATGGTCAGTTGATCTTTGACAAAGGAGGAAAGAATATGCAATGAGAAAAGGATAGTGTTTTCACTTTCTTCACTAAGGTGTTCTGGGAAATCTGTACAGCAACATACAAAAGAATGAAACTGGGCCACTTTCTTATGCCATACACAAAAATGAGTCAAAATTGATTAAGGACTTAAATGTGAGACCTTAAAGCATAAAAATCCTAAAAAGGGGCACAGGCAGTCATTTCTTTGATGACAGTTGTAGCAACATCTTTCTCGATATGTCTCCTGAGTCAAGGGAAATAAAAGCAAAAATAAAAAGCTTCTGCACTGAAAAGGAAACAGTCAACAAAACTAAAAGGTAACTCACAGAATGGGAGAAGGCATTTGAAAATGAAATAACTGATAAAGGGCTAGTATCTAAAATATATGAAGAACTTATACAACTCAATATCCCAAAAATAAACAGTCCAATTTAAAAATTGACAGAAAACATGAACAGACATTTATGCAAAGAAGACACACAGATGGCCAACAGACACATGAAAAGATGTTCAACATCACTCATCATCAGGGAAAAGCAAATCAAAACCACAAGTCACACCAGGCAGAATGGCTAAAATAAAAAATACATGAAACAGCAAATACTGGCAAGGATGTGGGGAAAGAAGAACCCTCAAGCACTGTTGGGGGAATGCAAACTGGTGTAACCACTGTGGAAAACTGTGGAAGTTCCTAAAAAAAAAACCTACCCTATGATTCAGTAATTGACCTACTGGGTATTTACCTGAAGAATTAAACAAATACTTGTTTTAAAAAATACCTGCATCCGTATGTTTATTGCAGCATTATTTACAATAGCCAAATTATGGAAACAACCCAGGTGTCCATCTGTAGCTGAATGGATAAAGATACCCACAGATATAGATGTAGATACACATACACATACACAGAGAACAGAATATTATCTAACCATAAAAATGAAATATTGCCATTTGCAACAATGTGGATAGATCTAGAGAGTATAATGCTAAGTGAAGTCAGTCAAAGACAAGTACCATATGATTTCACTCATATGGAATTTAAGAAACAGAACAAGTGAACAAGGGGAAAAGAAAGAAACAAACCAATAAACAGACTCTTAACTACAGAGAACAAACAGTTGCCAGAGGGGAGGTAGGTAGGGAGTTGGGTGAAATAGGTGAAGGGGATTGAAAGGACATTTCTCCTCATGAGCATTGAATAGTAGATGGAATTACTGAATCCGTATCACATACCTGCAATGTATTTAATACTATACATTAACTACACTGAAATTAAAATTTTATAAAAATTCTAAGGAATCAGAAAACATACCTACTAGAACTGATAAGTGAGCTAAACAATGTCTCAGGATACAAGGTCAATATACAGAAAAATCAGTTTTATGTCTGTATATTAGCAACGAATAATTGGAAACTTAAGAAAATTTTAAATAGTACCATAAAAGCAAAATAGGAATAGATTTAAGGAAAATATTGCAAGCTCTCACAGATAAGATATGGTTGGTCACTGAAAGCTACAAAAGTTTACTGAGAGAAGGCATAAATAAATGGGCTAGTATGTCACATTTTTGAATTAGAAAACCTGATATCCTAGATATTAGTTGTCATGAAATTGACCAAAAATTCAAGTAAAGTGCTATTAAAATTCCTTCTTCCCGTGAAGCTGACAGAAATGAAGTTCATGTAAGCAGCCATTTCTTCAAGATTGACATTACACCAAGGGCAAAAACAACTAAATTCTGGGCTTATTTTGGATTCTCATTGTCTTCTAGATGTTGGCCCCACCGTTCCTCACCATATTGTAAAATCTTAGATGATTTTAAGATGTTTACTTAGTTTTAATTATTATCCAGTTTTTAATTTGTCTTTGGTAAGATTCTGTTTCTTAGCTCCATTATGAGAAGTAGTCTCCATTTATTTTTTCTGTCAGATTAAAATTATTTTTTGAGCACTTATTATGTGACAGACATTTTTGAGCACCTCATATGTAGTGGCAAACTAGACAGATTCTCCACCCTTAAAAAGTTCCCATTCTAATTGAGGATATTTTCATTTGTCTGTTCAAATTGCTTAGGAAAACAGCGGTTGTGAAATGCATGTACTTTAAGCAGATGTCACTTCCTACCTTCTGAGGGCTTCCATAGTGACCTGAAGTCTTACAAGATAGACAGGGACCATGCTGAATTGGAAGACCATAATAAAAGCTGCACAAAGTTTGGGATAGGGAAAACTAAGGGGAGAAAAACCTGAGATGGTGTGTGAGGGACTAACATTTTAAGGATGATAAAATTTCACCACATGACCAGCAAAGATTGGAGAAGTGACATTTGAGGAATCTGTGTTTTTGTTGTTTCTATCCCACAGATTCTCAGAGTATTAGCCACCAAAAGAGAGCACTTGGGAGTCAAGAATCTTCGAATTTATCCATGAATTCTCCTTTCCGAGTTATGGAAAGTCCTTGGACTCTAGCATCTCTCTACCCAGCTTTAACCAAGAGCACAAGGAAACATCCAGGCTCTCACCATCTTTTGATAGTCCCCAAGAAAAAAGCCAGTGAACCAGAGCAAGTCAGGGAAGCCATCAGACCACTGATGCCTCACGAGGATGCTGTTAGACAGCTGGCATCCACCAAGAAGTCATTTGAACCCACCTGGGATGATGCCAGAGAGTATACTCTCCAAACTGCATTGCCTCCCCTGAAGATGAATAAACCAGCAGTTTCTTCCGTAGAGATCTCTCAGTCTGAAATAGAATCTGAAAATATCCCCAAAAGTAAAACCTCCCAAGAATCCTCTCTTACCATGTTTTCTCCCACATCAAGTATGTTCTCTGGGCTGGTTTCAAAGAAGAATTAACTACACGTTGCCTTCCTCTTCCTTTTTGTTTCTGTGCCTAAGAGTGGTAATGGTGGCGATGTCAAGAAAGGAGGCAGAAGGGCCATTAAGGCTCTCGGGAGGACCACTCTCATCTAGCACTTTCCATAAAGAATCTGTCTCAAGGGAATGGGCAAGGGAGTTATTGTGGTTTGAGAGATGGAACTAGTTGTTCTCTGATGTTACAGGGTTTCTCATCCTAACCCTTCATAGTACGCCCTGCTAAAGGAATGGTTTTTTGCACATCAGTATGGGAATAAAGGCAACCTCTCAGGAACCCAGAAGGTAAATGATGTATTATTTGGACCCCTCTATGATCACTCAGGCTGACAAGAGACTTAAGGGATGAGTGCAAAAATTATGCCATCCTAAGTCAAAGAGTAAAAAGTGGCATTGGCTTTGGCATGAGTTGGAGGAAAGATCATCTTACATGTACATCCTGTGATCTAGTGTGCAGTGAGTTGCTTCCTAATAGCTTGTAGATGTCTGATTCCCCAACAGGATGAAGAGCATAATCCCTTGCCCACCCAGTGGCCCTAGACCTGAGCAAAAATCACAGCCTCAGCAAGTATCTGGAGACCTATCAATCCGGAGGATTCAAAAGAAGAAAGGCCTAGGATCTACCAAGTGAAAGAAGCGATGCAGTGAGATAAAAGTGGAATATTTTTAAATACTTTATCAAAGCAGGCATAATCTCTAGAGCTTTATCCTCTTGACTGACACTAAGATTAGGATGTTGCCACTGCCCTCAAATAAGTCAACCTAGTGGATGAATCAAGATAAACAGAACTATAGTAAATAACTAGCTATAACTATTTATAAATATTTAAGTCTTCAAGGTAACAGTAGAAGAGCTATCACCAGACATGCTAGACAGCATTAGTCAAAAACAAATTTAATACCAATCTTAGATTCTTTATTTGTGCTTTAAAAAAAATGTGGTAAAGGGATGCCTGGCTAGCTCAGTCAGTTAAGCATCTGACTCTTGATTTCAGCTCAGATCATGATCTCAGGGTCATGGGATCAAATTCCAGCTCCATGCTCAGCAGGGAGTCTGCTTGAAATTCTCTTTCCTCTCCCTCTGTCCCTCCTCTCTCTTTCTCTCATAAATCTTTTTTTTAAAGTAAAAATAAAAAGCTTCTGCACAGCAAAGGAAACCAGAGAGTGAAAGGGCAACCTACAGAATGGGAGAAAATAGTTACAACCATATATCTAATGAAGGGTTAATATCCAAAATATATAAGGAACTTCTACAATTCCACAGTAAATACAAACATAGATATGTACAAACATATATACCTTATTAACAAGAGGGAATAGGACCTGAATAGACATTTCCCAAAAGAAAACATGCAAATGGCCAAGGATACATGAAAACATCACTAATTATCAGAGAAATTCAAATCAAAACCACAAAGAGAAATCACCCCACCCCTGTTATACTGGCTATTGTCAAAAAGACAAAAAATAACATATGTTAGTGAGGATGGAAAGAAAAGTAAATTCTTGTACACTGTTCATGGGAATGTCAATTGTTACAGCCATTATGGAAAACTGTAGAGAGGTGCCTCAAAAAAATAATAAATACAACTACCATATGGTCCAGCAATCCTACTATTGGGTATACACCCAAAGGAAATTAAATCAGTACCATGAAGAAATAGCTGTACTCCCATGTTTATTGCAGCACCATTCACAATAGCCCAAATGTGGAAAGAACCTAAATGTCTGTTGATGGATAAAGTGTGTGTGTGTGTGTGTGTGTATGTGTACATACACATATATAAACACACATATACACATGATGGAATTTTTTTTTCAACTTTCTCTTAGTTTCTATGTGGATGGAATATCTTTTTTAATCCTTTCACTTTCAGTCTGTGTATCCTTGAAGTGAGTCTCTTGTAGGCAGCATATAGGTGTGTCTTGTTTTTTATCCATTCAGCCACTCTCTGTCTTTTCATTGGAGAACTTAGTCCATTTACATTTAAAGTAATTATTTATAGGTATAGGCTTATTGCCATTTTGTTCATTGTTTTCTGGCTGTTTTATCATTCTGTTTCTTTTTCTCTTGCTCTCTCCCTTTGTAATTTGAAGATTTTCTGTAGTGGCATACTTAGATTCTTTTCTCTTTATTTTTGTGTATATTCTACAGGGCTTTGCTTTGTGTTTATGATAAAGCTTATATAAAACATAATAGTCTACTTTCAATTGATAACCACTTTAGTTTGAACACATTCTAAAGCTCTACATTTTTACTCTCCCACTACCACATTTTGTGTTTTCAGTGTCACAGTTTACATCTTTTTGTCTTGTGTATCCATTAAAAATTATTATATATATTTTTAATTTATTTATTTTTAAAATTTTTTAAAATTTATTTAATTTCTTTTCAGTATAACAGAATTCATTGTTTATGCACCACACCCAGTGCTCCATGCAATACGTGTCCTCCATAAAACCCACCACCTGGCTCCCCCAACCTCCCACCCCCACCCCTTCAAAACCCTCAGAATGTTTTTCAGAGTCCCTAGTCTCTCATGGTTCAACTCCCCTTCCAATTTCCTTCAGCTCCCTTCTCCTCTCCTCTGTGTTATTTGTTATGCTCCACAAATAAGTGAGACCATATGATAATTGACTCTCTCTGCTTGACTTATTTCACTCAGCATAATCTCTTCCAGTCCCGTCCATGTTGATGGATGTCCAAAAGTTGGGTATTATCCTTTCTGATGGAGGCATAATACTCCATAGTGTATATGGACCACATCTTCCTTATCCATTCATCCGTTGAAGGACATCTTGGTTCTTTCCACAGTTTGTCGGCCATGGCCATTGCTGCTATGAACATTGGGGTACAGATGGCCCTTCTTTTCACTACATCTGTATCTTCAGGGTAAATACCCAGTAGTGCTAATGCAGGGTCATAGGGAAGTTCTATTTTTAATTTCTTAAGGAATCTCCACACTGTTTTCCAAAGTGGCTTCACCAACTTGCATTCCCACCAACATTGTAAGAGGGTTCCCCTTTCACCACATCCTCTCCAACACGTGTGGTTTCCTGTCTTGCTAATTTTGGCCATTCTAATTGGTGTAAGGCGGTATCTCGGTGTGGTTTTGATTTGAATCTCCCTGATGGCCAGTGATTATGAACATTTTTTCATGTGTCTGGTAGCCATTTGTATGTCTTCATTGGAGAAGTGTCTGTTCATGTCTTCTGCCCATTTTTTGACATGATTATCTGTTTTGTGTGTGTTGAGTTTGAGAAGTTTTTTATAGATTCTGGATATCAGCCTTTTGTCTGTACTGTCATTTGCAAATATCTTCTCCCATTCCGTGGTTTGCCTCTTTGTTTTGTTGACTGTTTCCTTTGCTGTACAGAAGCTTTTGATCTTGATGAAGTCCCACAAGTTCATTTTCACTTTTTTCCTTTGCCTTTGGAGACATATCTTGAAAGAAGTTGCTTTGGCTGATATCGAAGAGGTTACTGCCTATGTTCTCCTCTAGGATTCTGATGGATTCCTGTCTCATGTTGAGGTCTTTTATCCATTTCGAGTTTATCTTTGTGTAAGGTGTAAGAGAATAGTCGAGTTTCATTCTTCTACATATAGTTGTCCAATTTTCCCAACACCATTTATTGAAGAGACTGTCCTTTTTCCACTGTATATTTTTTCCTGCTTTGTCGAAGATTATTTGACCATAGAGTTGAGGGTCCATATCTGAGTTCTCTACTCTGTTCCACTGGTCTATGTGTCTGTTTTTATGCCAGTACTATGCTGTCTTGGTGATCACAGCTTTGTAGTAAGTAAAGCTTGAAATCAGGTAACATGATCCCACCAGTTTTGTTCAAAGAGCTGGAGCAAACAATCCTAAAATTTGTATGGAATCAGAAGAGACCCCGAATTGCTAAAAATTATATTTTTATTGCTTTTGTCTTTTAGCCTTTATACTATATCTGTAAGTGCTTAACACACCAACATTACATTAGATTATTCTGAATTTAACTGTATATTTACCTTCACCAATGAGATTGGTACTTTCATATATCTTCCTGTTGCTATTAGCACTCTTTCATATCAGCTTAAAGAAGTCCCATTAACATTTATTTTAAGGCGAGTTTAGTGGTGCTAAACTCTTTCAGGTGTCGCTTGTCTGGAAAACCCTTTAACTCAATTCTAAACACTGATTTTGCTGGATAGAATATTCTTGGTAATACTTTTTTTTTCTTTTAGTACTTTGAATACATTGTGTCACTTTCTTCTGGTCTGCAAAGTGGTCTAATGGGGGGTTCCCTTGTAAGTAACAAGTTGTTTTCCTCTTGCTGCTTTTAAGAGTATCTCCTTGTCTTTAGCTTTTGATAATGTGTCTTGGTATGGGTCTCTTTAGATTCATCTTCTTTGAAACTTTCTAGGTTTCCTGGATCTGGATGTCTGCTTCATTCACCAGGTTAGGGAAGTTTTCAACCATTATTTCTTCAAATAAGATTTCTACCCCTTTCCCTCTTTTCTCTCTTTCTGGAACCCCTGTAATGTGCATATTTGTCCACTTGATGTTCCTTAAGTAATCACTATTTTTTATTCTTTTTACTCTTCTGATTAAATGAATTCTACTGCCCTGCCTTCAAGTTTCCTTGTCCTGTGTTAGCTTTATCTAGTCTGCTGTTGAACCCCTCTATTCAATTTTTCCAGCTCATATATTATATTATTCCAGTCTGTAATTTTCGTTTGGTACTTTCTTGTATTTTCTGTCTCTTTGTTGAAATTCTTACTTTGTTCATTCATTGTTTTCCTGATCTTGGTGAACATTTTCATTGTCATTCTTTTCAACTCTTAATTAGGTAAACACTTATCTCCTTTTCATTAAGGTATTTTTCTGAGGTTTTGTCTTGTTCTTACATTTCAAACATATTCCTCTATTTCTTCATTTTCCTTGATGCTCTGTGTTGATTTCTATGCCTTAGGTAAAACAACTACCTCTCTGAGTCTTGAAAGAGTGGTCTAGTGTAGGAACTGAACCTTATTATTCAATCCTGCCCTAGCTCTTGTCTCTCAAACCTTTGTGATTGTCTAAGCAGGATTGTTCTTAGTGGCTCCAGTAGTTGAGGGTGTATCAAGACCTATCAGTGTGCAAAAGAGAAAGGTCTCTTAGCACCTAGGTGTAGGCTAATAAGAAGTCAGATCCTCAGCAGCTTTTAAAGTCTGCAAATATACCTCTTTCAAGGGAAGACTGGGAAATGGGTGCTTCTCTCTTGCTCCCTCTGCACTGAGCCCTGAGGCTATAACCAGTTATAAGCTGTATATTTGTTTGCCCCCATTTTGTTGAACCTGTGAACACTAACCTGCTAGTTACCACAGCCAGGCACTGGTAATCAAGGGATGTGTCTTCCATGTAACAACCACAAAAGTCAGGTTACCAGATGTGTGTACAAACTCCTTGGAGACAACAGCAACCTGGGGTTAGGGCAGAGGGAGAGCATGAAGATGGTTCCCACTGACCCTCCTGGTCTCTGGAGAGGATTGCAGTTGGCCTCTAGACATGGGTTAAATTAAAAGGTTGCCTCTTTAAGGTTTTAAGATAAGCTATAGCTTTTAAGATAAGCAAATAGTCCTCTTTTACAGAGAGACTAGGTATTTCCATCTGCTCACTCTATGCTATGCTTTAGGGGAATAGTCAGTTAGGAATTCTTTCTCTGTTATTGTCCTGTGAGATGTATGAATTTAGGCCCCATTGGCCACCAGAGCCAGGCAATCAAGGGCATGCCCTGGGCAGCAGCTACAAAAACCAGGGCAGCAAACATGTGCTCAGAATCCCTTCTAGGAAATACTGTTAACCTGGAGCAAGGCAGAGGGAGAACATAAAGATGGCACCCACCAGCCATTGTGCTCTTTGGAGAGTATTGCCCTTGACCCCTAAACGTATGTTAAGTTTGAAGACTGTCCCTCTAGCTGCAGCTATTAAGATAAACAAGTAAGCCTCTTTCATGGAATGACTGGGTGTGTTATACTCTTCTGCCTCTGCACTGGGTCCTGGGTGTTCACCATGGTGAATCCACTTGTGTCCTTGAAAAATGGTCTCTAAGTTTGTTATATAGCCTTATGGACTTGGTAGATACAATCCCCACTGGCTTTCAAAGCTAGATGTTTTGATCATCTTTAAGTTCATCTTTAAGACAGAAGTCTTAAAAGTTGGGACACCAGATGCAGGGTCCAAGCTCTTTGCTCCTCAGAGAGACGCCAGAAGGGAGTTTCTTCTGGTTGTGCATTGCCATGCTAGGGGTGAGGTTTATGGCAAGATTGTATCTCCAGCCTCTCCTCTTTGTTTCAGTGTGGGTTTTTTTCTTGTTTGCCCAATGGATAGAAAGACCTTGGTTAGTTTCTGGCATGGGGGATATTATTCAGCTATAAAAAAGAAGGAAATCCTGTCATTTGCAACACCATGGATGAGATTGGAGGACATTGTGTTAAGTTAAATAAGGCAGATGTAGAAAGACAAATATTCCCTAATCTTACTTACATGTGGGATTTAAAACAGTCAAACTCCTGGAAGCAGAGAATAGAATGGTGGTTGCTAGGATGGGAAAGAAATGGGGAGATAAAATTACAGGATACAGAGTTTTAGTTATACAAGATGAATAATTTCTGGAGATCTAATATATATTAGAATAACTATAGTTACCAATGCTGTATTTTATCCTAGAAATATGCTAAGAGGATAAATCTTATGTGTTCTTACCACAAAAAGAAAGGAAATGGTAATTATATGAGGTTAATTAGTTTGATTATGGTGATTATTTCATAACATATAGGTATATCAAAATATCAAGTGCTATGACTTAAATATATACAGTTTTGTCAATTATACCCAGTAAAACTGAAATTAAACCCTAGAAACTCTTACCCATCAAACAATAACTCATTTCTCTCTGAATTCCATTCTGTTTTTGTTTCTGTGATTTTGATTATTCTAAGTACCTGATATGAGTGGAATCATACAGTATTTGTCCTTTTGTGACTGGCTTATTTTGCTTAGCATAATGACTTCAAGTTTCATCCATTCTAGGCTCATCCATGTTGTAACATGTATCAGAATTTCCTTCCGTTTTAAGACTGAGTAATACTCCATTATTGGTGTAGACCATGTTCTGTTTATTTATCAATCCATGAACATGTAGGTTGTTTTCACCTTTTGGCTATTGTGAATCATACTGCTATAAATATGGGCACACAAATATCTATTACTGTCCCTGCTTTTAATTTTTTTGAAGTATATACCCAGAAGTGGAATTGTGGGATAATACAATAATTCTGTTTTTAATTTTTGAGGAACTGCCATTTCACTTTCACAGTGGTTGCACCATTTTTCATTTCCGCAGCCCTATAAAAGGGTTCTAATTTCCCCTACATTCTCCCCAACTTCTCTTATTTTCTATCTTTTTCATAATTGCCATCCTAGTAGCTGTGAGGTTGTATTACATTGCAGTTTCCATTTGCGTTTCCCTAATAAGTAGTGATGATGAATATCTTTTCATGTGCTTTTTTTTTTTTTGAGAAAGAGCGAGAAAGTGCATGCACACATTGGTGGGGGCGGGGGCAGAGAGAGAATCTTAAGCAGGCTCTGCACCCAGAATGAGGCTTGATTTCATAACCCTGGGATCATCACCTGAGCTGAAATCAAGAGTTGGATGCTCAACCAACTGAGCTCCCCAGATGCCCTGTTTTTCATGTGATTATTGGCAATTTGTATATATCTTCTTTGGGAAAATACCTGTTTAAGTACTTAGGCTATTTTATTTTATTTTTTGATATCTTTAAATTTAAATTTAATTACCCAAGGTATAGTACATCATTAGTTTATGATACAATGTTCAGTGATTCATAAGTATATCACCCAGTGCTCATCCAATCACGTGCCCTCTTTAATGATGGGCCTTAGGCTGTTTTAAAATCTGGTTGTTCATTTTGTTGTTGTTCAGTTTTAGGAGTTCTTTATGTATTCTTGATATTAACTCTTATTAGATATATGATTTAAAAATAGTTTCTCCCATTCTGTGGTTTGCCTTTTGTATTCTTTTTTTTTTTTTTTTTAGATTTTTATTTATTGGACAGACAGAGATCACAAGTAGGCAGAGAGGCAGGCAGAGAGAGAGAGGAGGAAGCAGGCTTCCCGCTGAGCAGAGAGCCCGATGCAGGGCTCGATCCCAAGACCCTGGGATTATGACCTGAGCCAAAGACAGAGGCTTTAACCCACTGAGCCACCCAGGTGCCCCTGCCTTTTGTATTCTTGACTAGTGTCACTTGACGCACAAAAGTTTTTAATTTTCATGAAGTCCAGTTTATCTATTTTTTCTTTCATTTCCTCTGTCTTTGGTGTTATATCCAAGAAACATTGCCAAACCCAGTGTCATGAAGATTTACCCCTATGTTTCCTTCAAAGAGTTTTATAGTTCTATTTTATAACTTTAGATCTTTGATCCATTTCAAGTTCATTTTTATATACGGTGCAAGGTAAGTGTCCAACTTCATTCTTTTGTACATGGATATCCAGTTTTCCTAGCACCATTTTTTGAAAAAATTGTCATTGAATTGTTTTATCTCATTGAATTGTCTTATCATCCTTGGCTGAAAATTAGCCATATATAAATTCATTTATTACTGGGTTCTCTATCCTATTCCATTGGTTTATAGATCTGTCTCTATGCTAGTACCACACTATTTTGATTACTATAGCCTTATAATAAGTTTTGAAATCAGAAGTTATATGAGTCCTCCAACTTTACGCTTTTTTCAAAATTGCTCTGGATTTCCAGGGTCCCATGAGATTCATATGAATTTTAAGATGTAAAAAGTGCCTTTGGAATCTTTTGTTAACGTATAATATATTATTTGCCCCAGAGGTACAAGTCTACGAATCATCAGGCTTACATATTTCACAGCACTCACCATAGCACATACCCTCCCCAATATCCATAACCCAGCTACTGTATCCCTACTCCCCCACTCCTCAGCAACTCTCAGTGTGTTAAATGAGATTAAGAGTCTCTTATGGTTTCTCTCCCTCTGATCTCATCTTGTTTCATTTTCTCTCTCCCTACCCGCCATGACCTCCTGCCCTGCCTCCATCATTTGGTCATCTATATCAGTAATTCTCTATTCTGCCTCATTTATCCTAGCAGTTAGAACCTCCATTATTTTTTAAATTTTAACTTGGTTATATTTTAGTTCTATAGTTAATAGCTTTTTAAAATTCAACTTGGTTAGACTTTAGTTTTTATTTCTCCAGAAAGGGACTCTCTAATATCTTCTATGCCTTTTTTGAGCCCAGCTAGCACCTTGATAATCATCATTCTGAACTCTAGTTCTGACATATTATGAATGTCCATATTGATTAGGTCCCTAGCCATTGGTACTGTCTCTTGGTCTTTTTTTGTGTGTGTGGTGAGTTTTTCTGTCTTGTCATTTTATCCAGATAAGAATAGATGAATGAGGGGCACCTGGGTGGCTCAGTGGGTTAAAGCCTCTGCCTTCAGCTCAGGTCATGATCCCCGGGTCCTGGTATTGAGCCCCACATTGGGCTCTCTGCTCAGCAGGGAGCCTGCTTCCCTTCCCCTCTCTCTCCTTGCCTCTCTGCCTACTTGTGATCTCTCTCTGTCAAATAAATAAATAAAATCTTTTAAAAAAAAGAGAATAGATGAATGAGGCAATAATACTAAAAGGGTAGCAACAACCCCAGAAAGATCTACACTAACCAAATCAGAAGAGACCCAAAACCAGGGGGAGAAGAAAGGAGGAAAGAAAGAAAAGGAAAAAAAAATGGATATATATATTTATATGAGACTGGAGAATAGAATAGAGCCACAGACTTGATTTGGGGTGTATTTTGGTCTGTTAGAAGAAACTACTTCCCAAAATTTTAAAGAAAGAAAAAAATATATATATATGGATAAACAAGATGAAGGGATGGAATATGACTGTAAAGATGAAAATTAGGAAAGATTCTAAAAAAGGAATTGATAAGAAGTTAGTTAAAAAAAGAAAAAAAGAGAAAAGAATGAGATCTTTCACATTCTGGAAGACTAGAACAAATGATTCATCATTTGAAATGTTTGAATTTGAATGTTGAACAATTTGAATTTGAATGTTCAACATTTGAAATGTTGCATTTGAAGTGTCATTTGAAATGACACTAGACATTTCACATGCTGGAGACTAGAATGAAGCCATGTGCTAGATTTAGGATATATTTTGATCTATTAGAAGAATTGTATCCCAAAATTTTAAAGAAGAAAAAAACCTATATGTATATTAAAAATAAGGCTAAATACAATGAAGGGATAAAATAGGACTATAACAATGAAAATTTAAAAAGATTTTTTAAAATGTATTGATAAAGTAGTTAAAAAACATTATAAAAGGAAAGAGGAAAAATTTTTAAAAATAGAATAAGAAAAAAATGAAATAATTTTTTAAAAGATTTCTTTATTTATTTGTTAGAGAGAGAGCAAGCACAGGCAGACAGAGTGGTAGGCAGAGGCAGAGGGAGGAGCAGGCTTCCTGCCGAGCAAGGAGCCTGATGTGGGACTCGATCCCAGGACGCTGGGATCATGACCTGAGCTGAAGGCAGCCGCTTAACCAACTGAGCCACCCAGGCGTCCTGAAAAAAATGAAATAATTTAACTTTGAAAGACTAAAGAATCATGGGCAAAAAATCCATGAATTCTATGTGTTGCTTTTCCCTAGCTCTGGAGTTCCTCAGTTCTCATTGATCAGTGAACTTGGTCTTGGCTGGATAATCTTGCTGATCTTCTGGGGGAGGGGCCTAATGCAGTGATTCTCAAATGTCTTTGCCTGAGGAGGAATTGCACCACCCTTGCCAGGGGCCAGGCTAAGTATTCTGCTTGGGTTTGCTCTTGAGAGCTTTTGTTCCCTGGATGCTTTCCATACAGCTTTGGGAGGACAGGAATGACAATGGTGACCTCTCAATCTCTGGCTGGTAGGAGCTGAGAGCTTGGGGCCCCACTCCTCAGTGCGCCCTTGGAGAAAAGCACTCAATCACTCCTGTCTCCCTGGTCTCCGGCTGCACTCCATGCTTTCCCGGCCTGTCACTGAGCATTTCTGTCTCTGGCTCATGGCCCTGTTTGGAGTCTCCAAACCTAGCAGACTCCTGCTGCTCTGCTCTTTGGCGGAGGAAGATGGATCTCCCCAGATATGCCACTTGTGGGGTCTCTGCTCAGAAAGCAGTGACTACACTGTGCCACAGATCATGGTTTAAGGCAACCCCAAGCTGAGAGCCCACTCCTCAGCTCTGTCTCTGCAGCAGGCTTCCCCACTCTGATACCTGGCAGCTCTGCCACACTCAGACAACCCTGATCTTTCTGTGACCCCGAGGGACCTGAGAGCACACTGTCCCCATGAGGGCTCCACCCCTGACTTGGCCTCTAGAGCAACATCGCTCAGTGGAGCAGACTTCTAAAAGTTTGGATTTTATGTTTGCTGCTCTCTCACTTGCTGGGAGCTGGCCCCTCCCCCCATGGTCTATCTCCTCATTATCTCGGATTCACTTCTCCGCATGTCCCACCTTCCAGAAAGTGGTCGCTTTTCTGTTCCTAGAATTGCTGCTCTTCTTCTCCTCTATCTCCTGTTGAGTTTGTAGATACTCAACAGGTGGTTTGACACCTACCTAGCTGAACTCCTGGGACCTGATGATATTTAGGTCTCCTACTCCTCTGCCATCTTCAGGAATGCCCGATTGGAATTAGTTTTGTTTCCTTAACTGTGCAAAAGCTTTTTATCCTGATGAAGTCCCAATAGTTCATTTTTGCTTTTGTTTCCTTTGCCTCCAGAGACAGAGCTAGTAAGTAGTTGCTATGGCCGGGTGTAACCGTCCCTCAGAACAATATACTGCTTCAAATATAACCCATGAGAAATTATACGAGTTACCAAACATGCTCAGATATAGCCTTAAGAGAAACATGTACTGGCAACAGGCCTCTGGGGGAGAGGACAATATACGGTCTTGAAGTTGAGCAGCTGGGATGCCTGGCTTGCTCAGGCTGGAACGCTGCCTGCTTCATTTTTCCATTAATCTCCCCTTCCCTGGAGAGCACCTTAAGTTAGTCAAACAATCCTTTAGTTTGGGCTTGCTCACTATAGATCATGTACTACATGACCAGACATATATTTTCTTTCTTTTTATTTATCTGCAAGACTCATGGTCAATGTGTAACCTACTCTGGCTTATTTGTTAGTTGTTACCTACTTTCCAATAAATATGAGACTGAGGAGTTGTTCGGGGTGACAATATTTTCTGCTCCCTTTCTCTTACAGCTGACTTGTTTGTGCTTCATTCTTCTTCCATGTGCTGCCAAGAAGCAGTAGCCAGGGTCAAAGATTGTTGCCTGTGTTTTCCTCTAGGATTTTGATGGATTCCTTTATAACATTTAGGTCTTTCATCTATTTTGAGCTTATATTTGTGTATAATATAAGAAAGTGGTCCAGTTTCATTGTTCTGCATGTTGCTGTCCAGTTTTCCCAGCACTATTTGTTGAAGAGACTGTCCTTTTTTCCTGCTTTGTTGAAGAATAGTTGACCATAGAGTTGAAGGTCCATTTCTGGATTCTCTGTTCTGTTCCACTGATCTATGTGTCTGTTTTTGTGATCTTGACAGGGACTGCATTGAATCTGTAGAGTACTTTGAATAATACTGTCACCTTAACAACATTGTCTTCCAATCAAGAAACATGGGATATCCTTCCATTGATTTATGTCTTCTTTAATTTTTTTCAAAGTATTTATTTATTTTAGAGAAAGAGCAGGGGGAGGGGCAGAGGGAGATAGAGAGAGGGAGTCTCAAGCAGACTCTGCACTGAGTATGGAGCCCCACATAGGGCCCCATCTCACAACCCTGAGATCAAGACCTGAGCTGAAACCAAGAGTCAGACACTCAAGTGAATGTACCACCTAGGTGCCCCCTATTTAATTCATTTTAGTAATCTTTTTTTATGGTTTTCAGTGTCAAATATTTCACCTCTTTGATTAAATTTATTTCTAAGTATTCTTTTTGGTGCTATTGTAAATACATTTTTTTTAATGCTCCTTTTTGGAATGTTCATTGCAAGATCTCTTTAATCATTTTTTATTACTTTCTCCATTTGATTCATTTTCTTGAATGTGGACATTTTTTAAAAGATTTATTTATTTGACAGTGCACACAAGCAGGGGGAGCAGGAGAGGAAGAAACAGACTCCCCATTGAGCAGGGAGCCCAATGTAGGTCTCCATTCCAGGACCCTGGGATCATGACCTGAGCCAAAGGCAGATGTTTAACCAACTGAGATAGCCAGGTGCCCCTTGAATGTACACATTTCTATCCTCTGTGCCACTTACTCAACTTTCCTCCTTTGTATATGTCTTGCAAGTAATTTTTGTATTTTTCTTCATTTTCATTCAGTCCTGTCACTTTCATATCTTCCAATTGATTTCATATATATTCTCTGAGTTTTTAAATTTTTATTCATGGTATGCTTTCAAGTATACAGTTGCTTGCTTAAAATTTTTAAAATTATTTCATATTGGAGTATCTTACTGCTTTTATTTGCTCCATGGCATGATTTTTTTGTATGCATTTCTTGCTCTGAAGTTGCAATTCTTAGTTTCTGCTGATTTTCACAGTACCCTTATAAAAATAGTTCAGTGATTTTTCTTGTTCATAATAGAACATATTAAATTTGATGGAATAATTAATTAGCAAGGCAATTCTAATCTTCAAGGAGGGGAATCTTGGGTACTTCACACTTATTTCAAGGTCTCCTTCTCTTCTTTTTCAAATTAAAGGCAGTTTCTTTAATGTACAGTTACCTTTTGGGGAACAGACTTCCCAACCTTTTTTATTTTTTGTTTCAATTTTTTATTTAAATTCTAGCTAATATATAGTGTAATACTGGTTTCAGGAGTGGAATTTAGTGATTCATCACTTACATATAATATCCAGTGCTCATGACGACAAGTTCCCTCCTTAATACACATCACCCATTTAATCCCTCCCCTACCCCCTCCCTCCATCAACATCTGCTGTTTCCTCCCCTACTTCTTCCCTCCATCAACCTTCAGTCTGTTCTCTATAGTTAAGAGTCTCTTATAGTTTGCTTCCCTCTTTTTTTTTTCCTTCCCCTATGCTCATCTGTTTTGTTTCTTACATTGCACATATGAGTGAAATCTTATGGTATTTATCTTTCCCTAATTTCGCTTAGCATAATGCAGTCTAGCTTCATCCACATCATTGCAAACGGCACAATTTCATTCTTTTTGATGGCTGAGTAATATTCCATTGTGTGTGTGTGTGTGTGTGTATAGACATACATATACACACACAGAGATGGCACATCTTTATCCACTCATCAGTTGATCAACATTTGGGCTTTCTCAGTTTGACTATTGTTGATAATGCTGCTCTAAACATTGGAGTGCATGTGTCCTTTCAAATCACTTTTTTTGTATCCTCTGGATAAATACCAAGCAGTGCAATTGCTGGGTCATAGGGTAGCTCTATTTTTAACTTTTTGCAGAACCTCCATATTCTTCTCCAGAATGGCTGCATCAGTTTGCATCTCACCAACAGTGTGAGAGGGCTCCCCTTTCTCTGCATCATTGCCAACATCTGTTGTCTTGTATACAGATTAGATGAACCATCTAAGTTCACCCATATTGTTGCAGATGTCAAGAACTCATTCTTTTGAATGACTGAGTAACATTCCAGTGTGTGTGTGTGTGTGTGTGTGTGTGTGTGTGTGTGTGTGTATTCATCCATTTGTCTATCAGTGGACACTTACATTGGTTCTATATCATGGCTATTGTAAATAATGCTGCAGTAAACATAGGGGTGCATATATCTTTTTGAATTAGTGTTTTACTTTTCTTTGGGTAATACCCAGTGTGGAATTACTGGATTGTATAGTATTTCTATTTTTAATGTTCTGAGGAAACTCTGTACTGTTTTCCACAGTGGCTGAACCAATTTATAAATCTGCCAGTGGTGCATGATCCCTCTTTATGATTCTAGCCATTCTGACAGGTAAAAAGTGTTATCTCATAGTGGTTTTCAGAGTACAGGTCTTTCATCTCCTTGGTTAAGTTTATCCCTAGGGGTTTTTTTTTTAGTGGAATTTTCCCTTTTTAGATTTTATTTAAACTCCAGTTAGTTAACATATAGTGTAGTATCAGTTTCAGGTGTAGAATGTAGTGATTGTTCACTTACATATAACACCCAGTGCTCATGACAAGTACCTGCCATAATGCCCACCGCCCACTTACCCCACCTCCATGCCCTTCCCTCTGTCAACCCTCAGTTGACAGAGTAGTTAAGAGTCTTGTATATTTTGCCTCCCTCTCTGTTTTTATCTTATTTTTCCTTCCCTTCACCTATTTCATGTTTTGTTTTTAAATTCTACATATGAATGAAATCATTTGGCAATTGTCTTCTGACTGGCTTATTTCCATTAACATACACTCTAGCTCCATTCATGTCATTGCAAATGGCATGATTGCATTCTTTTGATGGCTGAGTAATATTCCATTGCTTATATAGCACATATTCTTTACCCATTCATCGGTAAATGGATATTGGTCTCTCTCCATAGTTAGACTATTGTGGATATTGCTGCTATAGGACCCTAGGGTGCATATACCTTCAAATCACTATTTTTGTATCCTTTGGATAAATACCTAGTAGTGCAATTGCTGGGCCATAGGGTAGCTCTATTTTTAACTTTTTGCAGAACCTCCATACTCCTCTCTGGAGTGGCTACACCAGTTTGCGTTCCCCCAACAGTGTAAGAGGGTTCCCCTTTCTCTGCATCCTCACCAACATCTGTTGTTTCCTGAGTTGTTAATTCCAGCCATTCTGACAGGTGTGAGGTAGTATCTCACTGTGGTTTTGATTTGCATTTCCCTGATGCCGAGTGATGTTGAGCATCTCTTCATGGATCTATTAGCCATCTGGATGTCTTCTTTGGAGAAATATTTGTTTTCATGTCTTTTGCCCATTCTTAACTGGATTATTTATTTTTGGGGTGTTGAGTTTGATAAGTTCTCTATAGATTTTGGATGCTAATCCTTCATCAGATACATCATTTGCAAATATCTTCTTCCTTTCTGTCAGTTGCCTTTTACTTTTAGGTTTCCTTTTCTCTACAGAAGCTTTTTCTCTTGATGAAGTCCCAGTAGTTTATTTTTGCTTTTGTTTCCCTTGCCTCTGGAGACATATCTAGTAAGAAGTTGCTATGGCTGAGGTCAAAGAGGCCACTGCCTATGTTCCTCTCTAGGATTTTGATAGATTACTGTCTCACGTTTAGGTCTTTCATTCATTTTGAGTTTATTTTTGTGTATGGTGTAAGAAGGTGGTCCAGCTTCATTCTTCTGCATGTTGCTGTCCAGTTTTCCCAACATCATTTGTTGAAGAGACTGTCTTTTTTCCATTGGATATTCCATCCTCCTTTTTGGAAGGTTAATTGACCATAGTGTTGAGGGTCCATTTCTGGGTTCTCTATTCTGTTCCCATTGGTCTGTATATCGATTTTTGTGCCAGTACTATACTGTCTTGATGACTACAACTTTGTAATAGAGCTTGAAGTTCAGAATTGTGATGTCTTCAGGTTTGGTTTTCTTTTTTAGGATTGCTTTGGCTATCAGGGTATTTTCTTGTTCCATACCATTTTGGAATTGTTTGTTCCAGCTCTGTGAAAAATGCTGGTGTTATTTTGATAGGGATTACTTTGAATATGTAGATGGCTTTGGGTCATATAAACATTTTAACAATATTTGTTCTTTCAATCCATAAGCATGGAATGTTTTTCCATTTCTTTGTGTCTTCCTCAATTTCTTTCATAAGTGTTCTACAGTTTTCAGAGTACAGATGCTTTATCTCTTTGGTTAGGTTTTTTCCTAGGTATCTTATTGGTTTTGGTGCAATTGTAAATGAGATCAATTCCTTGTGTTCTCTTTCTGCTGCTTCATTATTGGTGTATAGAAATGCAGTAGACTTCTGTGCATTGATTTTATATACTGTGACTTTGATGAATTCCTGTATCAGTTCTAGCAATTTTTTTTTTGTTTTTTAAAGATTTAATTTATTTATTTTGACAGACAGAGATCACAAGTAGTCAGAGAGGCAGGCAGGGAGAGAGAGGAGGAAGCAGGCTCTCTGTGGATCAGAGAGCCCAACGTGGGGCTCAATCCCAGGACCCTGGGATCATGACCTGAGCCAAAGGCAGAGGCTTTAACCCACTGAGCCACCCAGGCGCCCCAGTTCTAGCAATTTTTTGATGGAGTTGTTCAGGTTTTCTACATAGGTATCATGTCATCTGCAGATAGTGAAAGTTTGGCTTGCTGATTTGGATGCATTTTATTTCTTTTTGTTGTCTGATTTCTGGGGCTAGAACTTCCAGTACTATGTTGAATAACAGTGGGGAGAGTGGAGACCTCTGTCTTGTTCCTGACCTTAAGGGCAAAGCTCTTAGTTTTTCCCCATTGAGCATGATATTAGCTGTGGGTCTTTTGTATATGGCCTTTATGATATTGCGGTTTGTTTCTTCTACCCCTACTTTCTTGAGGGTTTTTACCAAAAGTGATGCTGTGTTTTGTCAAATGATTTTTCTGCATCTATTGAAAGGGTAATATGGTTATTATCCTTTTTTAAATTAATGTGGTCTATGACAATGATTAATTTGTGCATGTTGAATCATCCCTGCTGCCTGGAAATAAATCCCACTTGGTCATGGTGAATAATGCTTTTAATATACTGTTGGATCCAATTTGCTAGTATCTTGGTGAGAATTTTTGTATCCATGTTCATCAGGGATATTCATCTGAAATTCTTTTTACTGGGGTCTTTGTCTGGTTTAGGGATCAAGGTAATATTGGCCTCATAGAATGAGTTTGGAACTTTTCCTTCCATTTTTATTTTTTTGGGACAGTTTCAGAAGGATCTATGTTAATCTTTAAATGTTTGGTAGAATTTCCCTAGGAAACCATCCAGCCCTGGACTCTTGTTTTTTGTTGTTTTTTTTTTATTATTATTCTGATTCAGTTTTTTGATGATTATGGATCTGTCCAGATTTTCTATTTTTTCCTGCTTCAGTTTTGATAGTTTATATGTTTCTAGAATTTACCCATTTCTTCCAGATTGCCTAATTTGTTGGTATATAATTGCTCATAATATTCTAATTGTATTTCATTGGTGTTGGTTGTGATCTCTCCTTTCATTCATGATCTTATTTGGGTCCTTTCTCTTTTTCTTTTTGATAAGTCTGGCTAGGGGATTATCAGTTTTGTTTATACTTTCAAATAATCAGCTACTAGTTTTGTTGACCTGTTCTACTGTTTTTTTTTATTTCTATGTCATTGATTTTTGGCCTAATCTTTATTTTTTTCCCTTCTCTTGCTGGATTTAGGCTTTTTTTTTTTTTTAAGATTTTATTTTATTTATTTTGTCAGAGAGAGAGTGCAGGAGCGAGCACAGGCAGACAGAGTAGCAGGCAGAGGGAGAAGCAGGCTCACTGCCAAGCAAGGAGCCTGATGTGGGACTCGATCCCAGGACGCTGGGATCATGACCTGAGCAGAAGGCAGCCGCTTAACCAACTGAGCCACACAGGCGTCCCTGGATTTAGGCTTTATTTGTGTTCTTTTTCTAGCTCTTTTAGGTGTAAGGTTAGGTTAATTTCTGTTAATTTCTCCCTTTATAGATGTTAACATTTGCTCTATGTATATAGGTGCTCCAGTGTTGATGCATTGATATTTACAATTGTTATATCCTCTTCGTGGATTGATCCCTTTATCATTATGTAATGCCCTTCTTTTATGTCTCATTACAGTCTTATTTTAAAGTCTATTTTGTCTAACATAGGGATTGCTACTCTTGTTTTTTTCCCCCTTGTATTTGCATGGAATATGTTTTTCCATTGCTTCACTTTCAGTCTGTATGTGTCTTTAGGTCTGAACTGAGTCTCTTGTCGCAGCATGTAGCTGGGTCTTGTTTTTGTATCCATTTCATCACCCTGTGTCATTTGATTAAAGCATTTAGACCATGTATATTTAATCATTGATAGGTATGTAATTATTGCCATTTGGTTAATTGTTTTATGGTTGTTTTTATAGTTCTTCTCTGTTCCTTTCTTCTTCTCCTGTACTTTCTTGTGATTGATGGCTTTAGTGTATCTATTATAGGGTTTTGCTTTGCACTTACCATGAAGTTCATATGTAACATTCTAAGTGCATACCAGTCTATTATGTTGATAGTCACTTAAATTTGAACATTTTGAAAAGGAACATTTTAGTCCCACCCTCTGTTTTATGATTACATTAATTTTTTTTTGTGAGTCCCCTTAACTAATGTTTTAGATATATTTGATTTTACTACAAGTGATTGCACTACGGCCTTTACTGTATGTTTGCTTTTACTCATGAATTTTTTTCCTTTTATAAGTTTCTTACAACTTTTTATTTTCTACTTAAGTCCCTTTAACATTTCTTGTAAGGCCAATGTAGTGGCGATAACTCCTTTAACTTTTGTTTTGGAAACTTTTTACCTCTCCTTCAATTCTGAATAGTAGTCTTTCCAGGTAGATTATTGTTGGTTGTATGTTTTTTCCTTTCAGCACTTTAAATATATCATGCCACTTTCTTGTGGCCTGCAAAGTTTCTGCTGAAAAACCAGTTGATAGCCTTATGAAGTTTCCTTTGTACATTACTAGTTGCTTCTCTCTCTGCTTTAAAAAAAAAAAAAGATTGAACTTTGACATTTTAATTACTGTGTGTCCTGGTTTTGACTCATTGGGTTCATCTTGTTTTCAACTTTATGTGCTTTATCCTAAACCCGGATATCTGTTTCCTTCCTGGAGTTATGGAAGTTTCCTGCCTTTCTCTCTTCTCCTTCTGGAATCCCTGTAATGCAAGCATTTGTTCTTTTGATGTTGCTCAAGAGACTTCTTATCCTATCCTCATTTTTTAAAATTCTTTTTTCCCCGGGGTGCCCAGCTGGTTTAGTTGGTAGTGTGTGTGTGACTCTTGATCTCAGGGTTGAGCTCCAAGCTCAACTAGTTTTGCTGATCTGTTCTACTATTTTTATTTCTGTCATTGATTTTTGGCCTAATCTTTATTATTTCCCTTCTCATGCTGGATTTAGGCTTTGTTGTTTGGGTATAGAGATTACTTTAAAAAAATAACAAAATCTTAAAATTTTTTTCTTTTTGCTATTTAGCTCAGGTGCTCTCCATTACCCTGTCTTCCAGATGTCTGCTTTGTTCTTCTGCATTCTCTGATCTGTTGATTCCTTCTAGTGTTTTTCATTTAGGTTATTGTGTTCTTAAACTGTGGCCCTTTTTATGTTTCCCTTTGTTGAAGTTCAAAATTCATCTACTATTCTCTCCAGTCTATTGAACATCTTTATGACCATCACTCTGAGCTATTAGGTAGATTGGTTATCTAACTTTCATTTAGTTCTTTTTCTGAGGTTTTGTCTTGTTCTTTCATTTGCAGCATATTCCTCTGTCTCATTTTGCTCAACTTTGTGTTTGTTTCTATAAATTCAGCAGAAAAGCTACTTCTCCTAAACTTAGAGGAATGGTCTTGTTTATGGTCATCTCATCCCTTGTGTACACTGTTGTGCCTGTGACTCTGGCTGGTTATGGGTTGGGGGTTCCAGAGCCCTCTGGTGGGTCGAAGCTGAAGTGGGTGTGGGCGGGGTGGCCTCGGGATTCTCCCTACAGTCAGTGCTCCGGCAGTACTGCTGACGCTGAAGTGGGTGCAGGCTTGGGTGTTCCAGGGGGCTCAGTTCAGGGGGCAACCTGGCAGGGCAGCCAGAGCTGAGGTGTGCATCTGTGCTGGAGGTACCTTGGCAAGTTGTCTGGAGCCAAACAGGGAGTTCCAGGGTGCTTTACAGCTATGTCACCATGGCAGGATGGCTGTAACTGCAGTGAGCATTGACCAGGGCTGTCCCAGTGTGTGCTACACTGGGGCTGCCTCAGAGGGTTGGCCTAGGCTGGTGTGGGCTAGGGCTCCAGGGCTCACTGAGACAGGCCAGCTACAGCCCAGATCCTGCCTCCATCCACACTATCAAGGCACTTGCCAGCTCCTGTTACCCAGAGAGGGTTCTATGACTGGTTCTTTTATATTCTAGTTGCCCTTTTAAACCAAGGCTTTTTTTCTTTTTCTGCACCTCAGGGCAGGCAAATTTGTTCATAACCCCTCAGTACTATCCACTCCCTGCCACTGCAGTTCGCAGAGTTGGTGCAGGGTTCCCTTCCTTACGGTGCCTCTGTCTCTCTTGCCATTCTGTGTGGTTTCTTTTATGGTGAAGAAGCTGCCGGTCAGCCCTCAGGTCATCTTCAGGAGAAGTTGCCCTATAAATAGATGAGTTCGGCGTCTTCTTACATCACCATCTTGGACTAGAACCAGTAGTGTTTTTCAAGTGTTTTATATCTTACTGATTTTCTGCCTAGTTCTTCATTGAGAATGGAGTATTGAAATCCTAAGTATAACTATAGATTTATTTCTCTTTGAAGTCTTGTCTTTGCTTCATGTGTTTTGAAACACTGTTGATAGGTGTGTAAACATTTAGAGTTATGTCTTCTTGGTGAAATGACCTCTTTATCATTAGAAAATGACCTTTATCCCTGGTAATATTCTTGCTCTGCAGTATACTTTGTGTGGTATTAGTAGCACTAGCAAGGTTTTTATTTTTATATTCTTTTATTTCACTTATTTGTGCCTTTGTATCTAAAGTGAGTTTTTTATAGACAGTGTACAGTTGAGTCTGGGCTTACCTTTTTGGATTTTCATTCTTCCTGATTTGGTCCCCATAAATCCTCACTGTATTGTTAACTCAAATAATTTTGCTATGTTTCTTTGTATTTTATCCATTTAAAAAACTTGCTCTGAGTAGGAGAATAGGTCTGAATTCTGTATTGCCAGTTTTTCCATCAGTCAATTAGTCAAAAGATATTTATCAAGCACCTAGTATGTGACATTTTTTGGGTACCAGGGATGTAGTGGTAAGCAAGTCAAAGGTCTCTGGCCTCAAGAGGCTCCAATTCTAGTGGGGAGACATGTTCCTTCTTCTCTCTAAACTGATTTGAAAGCAATTATTATAAAATATATAATCTTTAAGCAAATGCTACTTTTAGAGAGCTTCCTTTGGAGCTTCCATACTCTCCCATAATGGACTTTTTCTGCCCCAGGCAGAACTGGAGGGCCACTTAAAAGTTTGCCCAAAATCTTCAGGGAGGATTTTAGAAGAATGAGCCTAAGGGAGTGGAGGTGGTTCTAACACTTAAGATATGACTGTAAGTTCACCACACAGTGCACAGATGGGGAAGTGACACTAAAGAGTGTGTTATGTCTTTTCTATCCCCTACAGATACTCAGGAACCAGCCCCTGACATAGAAAATGAGTCATGGGATACCCCTGGACCATGGCCACCATCCAGCCACCCTCAATTACTAAAACTTTCAGATATCCAAACTCCCTCTGTGTCACAGAAGCCCCCAAGCATGAGGCCCTCAGACCAGCACTACCCCTCCAAGGAGGATATGAAACCACCAGTGACCCCACAAGGGGAAGGTCAAGCCACCAATATCCCCCAAGGAGATCTAACTACCAGTGTTTCCCAAGGGGAAGATCAAACCACTGGGGTCCCCCAGGGGGAAGGTCAAACCACCAGCATTCCCTAAGAAGAACATCTAACCACCAATGTTCTCCCCCCGGGGCATCATCCGACAGACCCCCTCCACTGAATCACATTGACTCCCTGCCACAGAAACCCTGGGATTCACAGTGCCCACCAAAGAGTCCTCCATCCTGAAAATCCCAGGAGACCCCCATCGTTAAATCCTCCTGCCAGGAATCCTTTCCTATAGTGCATTCTTTTTCTAGCATGTCCTCCTTCTCCTAAAGGATGCCTTTGGAGAAAATTTAGTCATACCTTGCCTTCTCCTCCCTCTTCCTCTCTGTGCTTAAGTGTGGTGATGGTGGGGAGTAGTCAGGAAAGGAGTGTAGAAGGGCCATTGAGGCTCTCAGGACGACCATTCTGGTCTAGTGCCTTCCATAAAGAATGTATTTCAAGGGGGAAGGGGGGCAAGTGAGTTGTGGTCTTGGAGCTGGAGCTAGTTGTTCACTGATGTTACAGGGTTTCTCATCCTAACCCTTCATGGTACTTCCTGCTAAAGGAATGGCTTTGTGCACATCAGTATGGGAATAAAGGCAAACTCTCGGGAACCAAAAAAGTAAATGATGTATTATTTGGACCCCTGTGTGACCATTCAGGCTGACAGAGACTAGGGGATGAGTGTAAAAGTGATGTCATCCTGAGTCAGAGAAGGAGAAGTAGCATGGGCATGATTATGAATTAGGAGAAAGAACTCACCCCCCTCTCCCCATCACACACACACAGTGATCTAGTGTGCAGTGAGATAATGGGCATAATTTTGTGCCTATCCACCAGCCCTAGGCCTTGAAGGGGAGCTAGAGCATAGAACAAGCATCTGGAGCCCCTTGTGTCTGAGAGCTAAATGTTAGAAGCTGTGAACTGAGTTCCATGTGACTTTTACCTATTCACACTCCTTCCCTGAGCTTCTGTATCTCCATCGGTATGATGGTGTTGGGGCAGACCATCACAGCACCTTTCTTCTGGTTCAGACTGATCCTGGGCTTCCTGCAGAACCATGTAAACATTGGTGGGGCAAAGCTGTCTCAGCACATGGTCACCCCAGGAAGCAGGGCTGTCTCATTTGAGTCCTCCATTGTCACAAGCAGCCCCTCCCACACAGCCTGGGAATAGCATTCCCTGTGGAGTGTTTGGGCATCCAGATGCAGGGGACCCAAGACAAGGACTCTGCTCTGCTGCAGTATTAGGGGACCTTTGGGGCTGATCAGACACATGCCCTCCTCGAGAGGATTCTCCACTGTCGCTTTTCTAGGCAGGCATTCCTCCTAGCCACAGTCTAGGAGGATGCCCCACCCCTACATGACACCTTGCTGTCTGAAGACCCCACCCCTATACTGGCCCAGATCATGGCTCAACTTGCTTGTCAGCCTGGTCACAAAGTAACATTTTATAGGCACTCTCAGGACATAGGGGTTTAATCCAAAGCACCATCTTTCTTGGGAACTGAGGAGATGTTTCTGACCAGATGCAAGAGCCACTCTGGCTCCACTGGCCCTAGTTAGGGCTCAGAAGCTGGTTCCTCCTCTAGATCCCCAGCCCCGCACACTTAGGTCCCTACCTCTCAGACTGATGTCCCAACATTTCCTCCCACCCCACCCTGGTCCCAGCCGTCCCTTTAAGCCCCTTCCAAGCCCACCTTGGGATCAGGCACCCCTATCCCCAAACCCAGACAAGCTTAGTCCTCCACACACAGACTAAGGAGATACTTACACAGGCCACTCCCCCAGGGCCCTGTCTTTGTCCCATAAACACTCCCCCACTCTCTCCCCTTCCCCCAGCAAGGACACTATAGGGTCAGAAGATTAAACACATACTTTATACCGAGGTGATCAGGGGAAACCAGCACAGGAGCTCAGCACTCACACTGCAAATATATAAAAGTGGTCTGTCTCCCCCCATCCCAGCTGAGGATCCTGGATGTACAGGAATTAAGCCAGTCCCTTAGGTTTCAGAATATTCTTGGTTTGGTTGGTCCCAGTATGGAGAACCAATTCCCTGTTGCAGTGGTGCAGAGTCAAAAGAGGTCACATGGTAGGACTGGTCTAAGAAAGGCATCCAAGGAGCACAGGCTCTTAGAACTGGGAAGGCCATGGCAAGCTGGGACTAGAACCAACCCTCAGCAGTAGATCAAGGGGAGTTCTGCATCCCAGCAAGTCTGCCTCTCTGGAAGAAGGATAGGAAGCCAAGTTGGTATAATCAGTGGTGGCCAGCTGGCCCAGCCTCCCTGACCAGATGACAAAGTCCTCCCCCATCTGCAAAGGTAGCTGATGGGCCTGAGCCAGCACCACCTCCCTCACGGTTCACTTGCCACTCCTGGAGCCCCGCTGTTTGCTCATGGCCGTGAGCATCTGACTAATATAGGAAGTCAGGAGGTCATCCATCTTGTAGCCCTGGAAACAGCAGCAAGAAGATAAACAGAGCAAAAAGTGTGACAGGGCCAGCGCACTAAGACCGTCCCAGGAGCCCTCCCGGGAAACTCCAGAGGGCAGAGCCCTGGACAAAGGAGAATCCTGTCCTGCTCTGGACTCAGTCTCCCCAGCTGTACACCTGAAGGGATGGACTCATCCTGCTAGATCTCTAAGGTTCTAAGTTGTTAGGACCCCACATGAAGGCCCTGGCTTATAGATCTCTTAAATACTGCTGACTGTAAAGGCTCTACCAGTTGAGCCATGCCTTTGAAGTTCAGCTCAGTTGAAGAAACCTCATTGCTAATGGGTCTACTGCTGAACTCAGGGGCTAAAGGCTCAGTCTCCAGATTAGTACTAAAGTCACTCAACAAATAATTATTAAATGAGGGGTCTGTTCCTCAACCCCAAATTAAGCCCCTGTCCCAGACCTAAGCTGACCCTCAAAGTGACCTGACTTTGGCCCAATCTGACCCTTGATCCCAATCTCAGGCCAAGCCAGGCATTCTCTTGTCTGTCCTGGAGAGTAATGATGGCTGGAGCTGTAGGCAAAGCAGGGAAGCCCACCAGGCCTAAACAGAAGAGCTCTCACCAATGATGTCTCACAGAGCAGTTTGCTCCCACGCACCAGGTTCCCAATGGTGATGTGGAAGTAGGTGTTGCCACTGCTCCAGTTGGAGATCTTGGTGAAGGGATGAGTGGTCAAGATGTCCTGGGGAAGCAGAGAAGGTCTGAAGCTGGACCCTCTGGACCCTCTGGCCTCACTTCCCTCAGTTCTAGCTCACAGACACCACCCACTGGAAAGGCCTTGGGCCCTCAGACAAGGTAAGGAGCAAGAAGATAGAAGCCAGCTCTGCCATGGAACTGCTGGGGGAGGCAGGTCCTCTGGCCTCCATGCCTCATTTGGGGCCAGATGATGGGACTCCTAGGGAAGTCTGGGAGGCTGTGGGGCATGTGGAGCTGGAACTGGAAATTGGAGAGGCTGGAAGAATCTGCAATGGTGATAATGAATGAGGGGGTCCTGAGGAGGAAGAAGATGACAAGGACAGCCTCTGGAGCATGATATGTGTGGGTGGAGAAGAATCCCATAAAGTATGTGAGAAGAATTACTAAGAGAGATAAGAGGAAAACCAGTAATGTGGGGCACATGAGCACAAGTGGTGGCCAATGGCCCAGTTGTATCCCTCCTGGGTATGTAGTAGGACTGTGTTTCCTGGTTCCCTTGGTGAGGACTGCTCTGGCCTATGAATGGGAGCAGCAGTTACACCCTGCCCCCCGCCCCCACCAGCATGCAGCCTGCCATCCTGACCAATATGGACAGAGAGCACTGTTGAAGGAAGGGGTGGTTGATAGGGTCCAGTGATGCCGACAGGCCAAGTACTAACAAGTTCAGTGGACTGAGTAGCAAGACGTTGGCTAGTAACTCTAGGAGAGCCATTTTGATGGAGCAGGCAAGGAAATGGACAAAGCAAACACAGACAGCTTCTCAAGGTGGGTGGCCAAGAGGGCAGATCAAGTGAGGATGGTGGCTGGCAGGGGCTCTTTGGGGGTTGGGTCCGGAGACTGTTGTTAGAGGTGCAGACAGAGAAGTCCACTTCCCCACCCCTGCTCTCCCCTGTCAGTGCTCACCTTGGTTCTGGGATCGATGAGGCTGACCCCGTACTTATTAATGGCAATTAAGAGGATCTCAGGGAAGTTTGGCTCCGTAGTTTGCTAGCAAAGAGAGCCAGAAACCATCAGCTCTAGCTGGGGCAGCACAGAGCAGGAAAAGCTGGGTGCTAGGACTAAGTTGCCCTCTCTTGCTGCCTGCTCAATGCCAGGGGTGTAGCAGAGCTGGCAGCCCTGCCACAGCCTCATGGTTCCCACCTCTGCTGGGCCCTTGGTGCCACCCATGTCCCTTCATGGGTCCCCAAATGACCCCATCCCCCACTCTTCCCAGTGACACTTCATCCCTTCACTCCTGCTCCTCTAGGAGTCTGGGCTATCTCCGCTCTCGGCCCAAATGTCTTTCATATTTAAAAACCCTCTTTGAACCCTACCCCTGCCTCCAGGTTATCTCGGTGCCTCCCTCTCTTCCTTGCACAGCCAGACTTCTCAAAAGGCCCCCATCCAAAGTATGTAACCAAGCCATCCCCTCCTCTCCATCCTGACCTATCCCCACAGTTCTTGTGCCAGCCTGTCCACCATTTTCCTGCCTCGCTCCTGCCTCTCAGGCCCACCCCCACCCTGCAGTCAGAGTACACTTCTGACCCCATCAATACTGTTCAGAACGCTCCAGGGTCAGCCACCACTTGCAGGAGGAAACCCAACCCCCTTGCCTGTTTGCCAAGCTGCCTCACCACAGTCTGCACGCCTCATACCCTACGCCCATCCATACTCAACCGCTTGCACTTCCTGTGCTCATGCTAGGCCCTCTGCCAGGAGTCTCCCCAGGGTCTTCCAAGAAAATGCAGGTGTTGCCCCCTCAGCATTCACAATCTTGCTAGGCCTCTGAGACTCCCCCACCTTGAGGGCTCCCCCTTGTCACACACAGCACAGTTCATTCTCCATTACCTATCTGCCTCCCCTCCCAGGCTGAACTATTGGTGCTTCCTCATGTCCCCGGGCTGAAACACTTAGGTGGTACAAAGCTGAGGGTACTTCCCTCCTTTCCTTGCCAGCGCAGGTAGCAGAGGCTGTGGCTGCTTCCCACGGTCCTGGGGAGGAGTTTCTGTGCCTTCTTGCCCCCGCTCCTTGACTCCCCGCCCTTGAGAAGCCACCCATAACGTACCTTCACCTCAAAGAAAGCTGAGCCAAAGGTGGGCCACTTGAAGATGAGCTTTAGGAAGGCTAGCTTGGCTTCCTCCTTGGACTTCCCTGCATGCTTATTGAAGTAGGCGACGATAGACTGCCAGGGGAGCACGGGTCAGAGGCCTCTCCCATCACTCCTGTCCCACTTGCACTGTTAGCTGTCATGGGCTCTGAGGGTCCTGGAGGCCAGGAAGGGCTCCCCCCCTTATCCCAGTTAATGGAATCCTAATCTCCCTCCCCTCCACGCCCTCCCCTAAGCAAGTAGGCCAAAGAGTATCAAGTTCAGTCAGGCCACCATGGTAACCAGGATAGAACAGATTTCTCCCAAGCAGCAAGGTGAGGCCTCTGCCTGGAAGACTGGATACTAAAGCAAGTGGAAGGGAAGATGGGAGGGTATCACCCTCATGCACAGGGGCCACAAGAGAGACTTCCTTGGGCTGCTGGCCGGCACCTTCCCCCTTACCTGTAGGGGGCCCAGAGACCCATTCAGCCGTGTCCCTAGTCCTGCTGCCTCCTCCATACTTACCCGTTTCCAGTCATCAGGGGCAATCTGCCGGATGAGGTCCTGGGGCACCAGCTCCCGTAGCAGCTTGGGGATACTGGGGAAGTAGGACTTGTCCTCCTCGAACTTGACCCTGTAGATCAGCGCCCCCAGCTGCAGCACTTCCTCCCGCGTGCACTTGTGGTAGCCCCGGAGGTACTTGGGCAGCTCCTGCCAGGGCAAAGCAGGGCATAGGCGCGCAGGGAACTGGAGGAAGCAGGTGCTCCCCATCCACCCCCCGCACCAGCCTGAGCTGGCTCCATGGCCTTACCCCACATTTGGGCCTCCTTACCTCCCCAGCCTCAGCTGACACTGTGCCCCCAGGGAAGACGGAACAGCACAGGGAAGGAGCAGTCATGCCTACACAGATCCAGCCCGTTACAGTCAGAAAGCAAAGCCACGTATGAATATTCTTTCCTCTCCCTGCATTTCAGCGAGTGACGAGCTGGAGAACCTGAGACTCTTCCACACCCCTAACCTTCTAAGCCTATCCTTCCTTGAGAAAAGTCTCTTGGGCTGGCCTCCTCCTCCCATTGTGTTCCCTGGAGACCGGCTGATTTCCTCAGCAGCACCAGCCTCTTCCCCACTTTGAACTTCCAGACCCAGAAACAGAGTAACAGAGGATGAAGAGTGGACCAAAAGCAAAGATGAAGCTTCTAAAGGGCCAACACTGCCCACAGCCTTACAACTGTCTCACCCACTCTTTGAAGCACAGAGAAATGGAGGCTGGCCTGAGGACACACTGCAGATTAGAAACCTGAGTCAATTATTACCCATTTACCTTTTCATCTACTCACCCACCTATCTACCCATCCATACCCATCTGTCTACCCAGATGGTTCCACCTACCCACATCCATTTCCCATTTGTACATCTATCCACCCACCAAGGGCCACCATATGTTCACTCACCATCCATTCTTCCACCCATTCATTCACTGAGTCGCTGCCTATTCACCCATCCACCAAGCCAACACATACTCGTTGAGCATCTACTATGAGCCAGGCCCTTTAAGCAACAACATATACCCTCCCTACTCTCCTAGAACTTGTAGTTATAGTCAAGAACAACCACCCCCCCAAATCAATGTATAATTATCATCTTTGATGGAATCTTCTCTGTGTATATAACCCCATATAACTAGTTGACCTGATCTAGTCTTGGGAAGAAGGAAGACCTTCCTTATGATTGAAAGAGCATCTAAAAGCTCTGTAGGTGATGGAAAGAACCTAGGGAAGAGCTTCCCGAAGAGAGAATGTTACAAAGCCTCCCTAGCACACCTGAGAACTTGAACAATGGGGTGCTGGATATAAGATAAGGCAGCAGAAGTAGCTAGTGGCACCCCCATGCAGGGCTACAGTCAGGATTTAGGATTCTACCTTGGGAGCCATGGGAAGCCACTGAGAGGGGTCCCAAAAGCATGATGACCTCCTGTGGAGAATGGATTCGAAGAGGGTAAAAATGGACAGGGGAGGTCAGGGGAAATGTTACTTGCTTCATCTAGACAAGAGAAGATGATGGACTGACCAGAGTGGGTACAGGTGGTAATGGAGAGATATGGATGGGTTTGAGAGAGATTTGGGAGGTGAAGTCATCAGGTGAATGATTTGGGACAGGGGAAAGGGAGGAGAGGGAGACGTCAGGCTAATGTGGGTTTCTGCCTTGGGGAAACTGACAGCTGACATTCACGTTGCCAATCACTACACGGGCACTGTGGGGAGAGGTGAAGCTCATGTGTGAAGGAGTCTTGCAGACTCCCAAGCCAGAGTTCTCTTCTCTTTACTGTGGCAGCCACCAGCCCTGCCTCCTCCAGCCTTCCCAGCATCCTCATCTGTCTGCCCCACAGGTAAATGGTAAAGGTAAATGGGCTAGCCCAGAAAAGATTTCGGAGTCTGCCATTGTGAAGACACAGAATCAAACCCCAGTTCCACCGGCCCTGTCATCCTAATTACATCACTTAATCTCTCTGCGTCTCAGTTTGTCCCTCTATAAAATGGGAACAATATGCCTGCTTGTTGGGGTTTGCTGGAAGGGCAAAATGAATGAAAAGTGCCAGATACAGAATAGAGGGCCTCCCCCTGCTGCCAGCCCAGCTTCCCATAGGCACATGCTTGTGCTGGAAAGGGTTTAAAGATTCACACAGACCTTGGATACACCCAGATACACCCAGGTAGAGCAGCAGACCCTGGAATTAATTCAGAGGACAGCCCCTCACTGAGAGAAGGGTGTGAACAGGTGGGGATTAAGAGCTCAGAAGAAAGTACAAGGCCCTGAGGAAGAAAAAGAGGCTGAGCCAGTCCTTAGGATCCTGCAGGAATCTCTCGGGGGCCTTGCGGTTACAGGCCCCCTCTCCTGGCAAGGACAGCAGCACGTGGAGGCAGCCACAGCAGAGGGGCAAGAGGGCTCACCTGGTAATAGTGGAAGATGGAATCTGCCATTGGGTCCTTCCCGGGCACCGTGGTCGTCCACAGCTTCTTCATGAAGAACACCTGGTAGGTGAGCGAGGGCACGATTCCTGTAGCAGATGTCAGGCGGTCACCCAGAGGGTCCCAGCACAGACGGTCACCCAGCACCAGCCCTGGAGGAGGCCTGAGCTTGGGTTCCACCCAGGTGGACCTTGCAGTATGGCTCTGAACCAGCACCTGCCCCGCTCTGGGCCTCACGTGATCCCAGGACCCGGCCTCACATTACCATCCTTGACAGGCCGCGCTTTCTTTATCCAGTCTGTCAGGTGTCGAACAAAGTCGAAGAAGAAGTCATTCTCAGGGACACTGATGACCTAGGGACATGTGCATTGCAGTCCACTCATTTTAGTCCCAGCAGTACTGAATTTTCTCACTCTCCCACCCAAGGTCCTCCTGGTGGCTCTTCTTACAGCCAGAGGGGTGTCCTGCCCTGCCCTGTCTGTCCTATTGAATGTCTCTAGAACACAGCCTACTTCCTGCCCAGAGTGACAGTCATTCCATTTGTCATTCAGCAAAGACCGACTACATGCCTCCCTAGACCCTGGGGAGAAGGCCAAGAACAGGGCCCAGTCCCCCCTTGGACATTCTGCAGCATCCATGACCTGCTCCTCCCACAGGCTCCAAGCTCCGGGTCCAGGATCTCACTGAGATCCCCTCCACGTCCCCCGTGTCTGGCATGAGGACAGTTGTGACATGAGACAGACATGGGTACACGGGAAACTGTGGGTGAGCCCCTGATCTACCTGATGTGGTGAGGGAAGCCTTCCCACAAGAAGAGGTTCTAAAACTGGGCCCTTGACCTCCATGGACACAGAAGTGGGGGAAAGCAGTATGTTATGGTGACAGGAGCCTGTGCCTTGGAGTCTGACCTGCTTGGGTCTGCATCCTTGCTGTGTGACTTTGGATGAGTTACTTAACCTTTCTGAGTCCAGGTTTTGTGATCTGTTAGGTGAGGGATAATCGCCCTCCTTTCAAGGGTTATTTCGAGGGTTAATCGGTCTCAGCAAGGCTGCTAAGGGACCAGTCAAATCATATCTGGAAAATACACATGTGTTGCGGCAGAGTGCTGAGCCTGGTGTATCCAGAACATAAAGTACCACGTGGCTCCCAAGAGTTTTGAGGCCGTGCTCTGCTATGCACCAGAAGGGCGAGATTTGAAGGAAGCTGCTATAAGTAAGGGGACATAAGAAGGAGAGGGACACCAATGCCATATGCAAGCACAACTCTCTCCTCTCCTCTCCTCCCTCCCCCATTCTCTCCCCCTCTCACCTCCCTGCTGTCCCACAAGCTCCTAGCTCCTACAGCCCAAGCAAATGTTCCAACAGACACACCAACAGTGGCCTGATAGGAAGCCAGTGACCCACAACCCACCTTGTCTGCAATTTTGACAAAGAGGCTGAATCCCTCTGAGGACTTGAGGAGCAACCGGGCTGCGATGTTCTGGCAGAAGTCTTTGGCCTTAGTGCTGGACTCCACCTCAAAGGCCTGGGGAGTGTTGGGGAAGGAGCAGTTACTTGGTTCTAGCAAGGCCTCTGCTGGGGCCTCCTGCATCCCTCTGTCTGTGCCTGCAACTAAATTGAGCCCCTTCCGGTCGCCTCCCATCCTCTCCCCTCCCCTCCCATGGAGGCCACCCTCCAAGAGAGGGGTTTCCCCATGAGTCTAGAGCGGGGCATGGCATTTAAGAAAAGGAAGAAGTCAACTCCTGTCTGGATCTTCCCAGATTGTGTCCCAGACTTGGCCTCTGCTTCTGGGGTTCTGGGCCTGGCTATGAAAGCATGGGGGTGAGAGCCCAGGGAGCAAAAATGGGCAGGGTGTTTGGGAGGAGAGAGGCTGGATGAAGAAGAAAGCAAATTCCAGAAAGGGAGGACAAAGGAGAGAGGGGAAGGAGCCTGGGGTGGAGGTCAGGGCACTGCTTCATTTAACATTCCACTGGAGGGACAGGAAAGGATTTGTTCATTTGTTGTCCTTGTCACTGGAATCCTATTATGGCATTTCTGAGTTTCTGGTCTCTAAACAAGTTTTTAAAACTGCTTTTTAAGCTAGAATTTCAGTGCTGGACTCATTCATCTAAGATGGGGCAGGGAGCAGCAGTCAAGCAGCAGCCTGACCTAATGGGCACAATGGGAAGACAGACAGGACCTTTGGTCAAGGAAACCCACAACCAGGTCCGGTGAAGAGGAAGGAAGGGGCCTGCAGGGAAGTGGGCTCAGGGCAATGGAGAGGCTTGAGTGGCAGGGGGCAGGGGCAGGCGGGCCTGGGCCCAGGTAAGAGCCAGCAGAAGGGAGGTGGCACTGGCACAGACCTCAACTCTGAGGCAGAGAGCACTTTTCTCTGAGCCAGAGACTCCTAGGAGAGAGGGAAGCTGCTTGAGACAACAGGAGGTCGGGCTGGGAACCCCAGGTCTCCTGACTCAGGAGTCTCTAGCCCCTCAGCTGAGCACTGAGGAGCAGGAGGGTGGGGGCACATGTGGGGAAGGCAGGGGAGAGGCATCAGGACTGCTCCCTGTGTCCTCAGCCTGCCCTTCAGGAGCATCCAGTGACCAAGAAACCAGCGGCCCTCACCTCATCGGTGTCATCAGGGAAGTAGACCTTGTGGAAAATCTGGGTGGTTTTGTGCTGAATGGCCTCCACCTCCACCAGGTGTGGGGGGTACTTCCGGGACCCATTTCTGAAAACCAGGAGAGGGATGGAGGGGCAGTCAGGAGGCAGAGGATTCATTGGGCTATGGGGAGCAGGAACCAGGGGGACCTTTGAAGCCAGACCCCAATTCTAATTTCTGTCCACCACTTCCTACCAGGTGATGGTCACATAACCTCTCAGAGCCTCCAGTTCCTCAACTGTAGGAGAGGAGAAGAACACTCCACCTAGGGCTGTGGAGGGGACCTAACGAGGTGGAGGATGGAGCGGGCTTTGCAGAACAGGAGGTGCGGCCCAGGGGCCTGCCTCCCCAGCAGACCGCAATGCCTGCCGCAGCCCCTCCAAGCAGCCAGACACCGAGTGTGTCCCAAGTGGGCACCACGCGCCACAACCTCAGGCTGGCTGGCAGCTGTGCTACCCCAGGGGCACATCCCACCTGCTGTGTGGTCACACCCTCACCCCCAGGGGACACCCACAAGCCCAGTATGGCTGGGAACACCTCCCAGCCCCTGCCCCAAGCTCTCAGCCTGCTGCCTTGGCTCCGTGGGCCGGTACCTCAGGGCTTTCTGGAGGCGCTGCAGGCAGTCGAGGGCGAGTGGGCCATGCTTACGGGACTGTAGGAAGCGCTGCACGTGTGGCAGGAGGATGTTGCTGGGCGGGAAGAGGCCCGTGCACAGCCAGAGCAGCTCCCAGCCCCGCTCCTCGCTATACCTGCCGGAAGAGGCCAGCCAGGGTTCTGAGGGCCCCAAGGGGCTGCACATCCCTCGGCTCCTCACTGTGGCAGCACGTGCTGGCCGTAATGCAGCTCCCTGACAGCCAGACCCTGCTAGTGCTAGTCAGAGTGCAGTGGGCCACACCATGAGCAGTGACAGGGACGGACAGCCAGTGCTTATGCCAGAATGAGAGCCAGTTGTGTCAACCAAGCACTCTTGGTCCAGCTAAGATTTTATTTCTCGGTGAGACTTTCCTATGAAGGAAGCAGTGTGTGATCTGCGTTCTGGCAGAAGCTCTTTAACTCACGGATTCTTGAATAGCACAGAGTTAGACCAGGCCCTAGGCTCCCTCAGGCACCACTCTGAGCTCCTTGGGCCTGATAGGAAAGAAGCACAGAGGGCTTCTAGGAGGAGGTGACATCTGATCTCACTTTGCCTCAGAAGAAGGCTGAGGCAAATTCTGGTATGCAAAAAAGGAGATAAATGCTGGCTGTGGGCACAGCACGTATAAAGGTTTGGCAGCGTGAAGCTATCTGATGTATGGTCAAGTGGTAAATGGTCAAGTGCCCCTTCTAAGAGGGGCAGAAAATGGCAAAGCTGAGGAGAGAGCTGGGGATCTGGCCATAAGGGTGGGGCTTCTCTCAGTCTCTGAGACTTAGCATGAGCCTGACGTCCCCTTCCTGCCGAGGACCGGCCCAGCAGATAGAAAGTAACACACTCTGGGACTCAGCCCCTTCAGCCTGTGCAAGTTTTCAGCCAGAGCTTCCAGGCTGGGACACTGGCTCATGGGTGGAACCTGCAGGCCCACAGTGGAGTCTGGGCTGGGAAGGGGTGTCAAGAGGAGGTTTGGCCAGCAGTGAGTGGCAGGAAGTTTAGGAGGAGCTGGTGCTGTTAAACTTAGAGAAGGACAGATTCTGAGGGCACAGCCACCACCGGTTCTTGACCTCTGGCCTTGAGGCAGAGGTGGGACGTGAGGGGGCCCGAGGGCAGCTCCCTGTCCTGAGTGAGGAAGGACTGCTGCCAGGTGGGCCAGCTGTTGCCTCGGGAGGGAAGCCGCTCCCTGTCATGGTGTGAGCATGAGTGGGGGAAGACGTCCCTCACCCGCCTACCGCTCCCACCCACCTGATGTGGTTGTCGGTCAGCTGCTTCAGGATCTGCACGTACACCTCATCCTTCAGGGGCTCGACCTTTAGGGCACCCTCAAAGATCTGGTCAGTGAGCTCATTGACCGAGCGCGTCCTCTTGGATGGGTAGTCACCCATGTACTTGAGCACGGGTGGGGAACCGTCAAGGAAGGGCTTATAACCGGTGGGAGTAGGGCGTTGAGGACACGGACCCAGCAGGTCACACTCTTTAATGGGGTCTGCCCCCACCCAAGTGTGTGGCCCTGGGCCTCAGACTACTCACTCAAGGAGATGGGCTTGACCCACCCACCGCACTCTCTATGTTGACTGCCCTCCCTCTCCTCCATTCCTCTGACCACCTCTTCACCAGTGATCCCACCTCGTCCCTACCCCACATCCAAAGTCCTCATAGAACCAGGGAGGACATTCCAAATCACAAATCTGACTGTGCCATCCTATCACGTAGGGGCTCCTCATGGCCTTGGGATACAGTCCAATCTTCTTAGCGGGGCTTGGGAACCCTTCATTAGTCAGCCCACATCTTCAGATTTCCTTCTAGACCTCCGCCCTCCACCTGTGCTGCATCATTCTGTGATTCAGGCCATCCGGGCATGCTCATTCATCTGGAATACTCCCCACTCATCTCCCCTTTGACTGACTAGGGCCTGCTCAGTCCTCAGGTCCCAGCCTTGATACCCCTTCTTCCAGGAAGGCCATTCTGCCCTCCTCCAAGCCCACATCAGTTCCCCCATCACAGCAAGGTCCCAATCAGCATGTCTGCCCTTTTTAGCTGTCAGCGCCATGAGGCCAGAGACTGGGTCTGGTCACAGCTATGTCTCCATGCCTGGCTTAGCACATGACATGGTACATATCTGTGAACCGAAGGACAGGGTCAGAGGAGACCATGGATGAGGCTGCCCCTCACACACTGTAAGGTGCCAGTCAAATGGATCTGCATCCGTCCACACTGCCCACGACCCAACTAGGCCCCTCAGAAGGAAGTAGGTATCTGGATGGAAACCCTAGAGGCAGGGGCCTGACAACCTCCCCTCCCCGGAGGTCCCCCTCCTTGGGGCCCCATGATGCCCACCCGCACAGGTGCGGATATCGATGAAGGCCATGCAGGCCTCCTGCGAGAGCTCCTCGCTGCCCAGGATCTTCTTGAGCAGTGCCTGCTTGAGTGGCTCCCGTGTGTGGCTCCAGAGTCGGTCCTTGCCACGGGCCTTGGATACCATCACCCGGCTCAGCGTGTGCTTGGGTGGGGGCCTGACACAACACAGTTGGCACTGACCCCCAGGTTGTAAGACCCGCCCCTCTCCCACCTGTGCATAGAGGCAGAAGGCCCCTCTCTTCCTGCTGCACTGACTGACCCGGGATGAGTCACCAGCCCTCCCTGGACCTTACATTCTTAGCTAGAAAGCCAGCCCTGCCCACCTCCATGGCCTCCTCCCCTCTGTTCCTCTCTGCTTTCTCTACTCTAGCCTTGCTGGGTCACCCTCTATATAGCTCAGCTCAGATGCCACCTCCTCCAGAAAGCCTATCTTCCATTCCTACACCCATCCCCCAGCATCCCCACCACAATGCTGGGCAAACACAATCACAGCTGCCCAATTTTGTGCCTAGCTTCCCACCAGGACTATGAGTTGGTGAGACAGGCACTGGCATGAGTCATGAGTGCCCAGGACCCCACCTGGGATGGCCACACCACAGTTGTGATATATTAAATGAAAGAAGGATAAAATGACACAAGAAGGGTCATCTCAACAAACTGTCTCCCTGCTCCCTCTGACACTGTTCCTGCTCCCAGGCAGGAGCATCCCAAGGCAACCCCACCACACCGACTAGAGTAGCAGAAGCCCATAGCTCACTGTCCTAGTCCCCCTCTACGCTTTCTCCATCACCTGAAATAGTCGTAGGAAAATTCCTCCAGTGTGTAGGGCTTGGTGCGCACCTCGGGCTCTGGTGTCTGCAGCTGCAAGAGGCGGATAATGTCCTGTCTCTGGTCAGGGGTCATGGTGACCAGGGCCTAGAAACCAAGAAACAGGAGTCTGAGGTCAACTCTTCACCTGGGGCCCCTGGGATCAATATGGTAAAGCTCAGAGTCATCTGGACTGGGGCTGGGGAAGATTGCCACCATGGGGTTGACCCTCACCCCATTCTGACCCCAGGAGCCCTTTCCCTCTTTGGGATCTCTGAAGCTACTGTGGCCTCCATCATGCTGGACTTGGGATCTTTTCCTGAATATCCTGTGCCCGAAGCAGGCCAGGTCCATCACAGAGCCTGGCTGAAGCAGGGGAATGTGGTGTGAGAAGTGCCCAATCCGCAGCGCCTAGCTCAGCAGCTGCCTGCAAAGCTGGGCTGAGTCTTCAGGGCTGTGATCCAGAAGGACCATGGCCTCCCTTCCCAGCTCTGCTCACAGGCAGTGCAAGGTGATGCTTCCCTTCCCCACTCTCCTCGCATCCCTCACCCCCCAGCACTTCCTCATCTGATGCAGTTTCTAGGCCCGTTGCCACCTAGCACAGGTTTGACAGCTTCCCAGCTTGAAGTTTGCAGTCCTGTAAGACCCCCAGATCTTCTTCACAGGACCTGCAGACCATAAATCTATTATAATTCCTCACTCCATTTTACAGATATGGAAAGAAGACAAGGAGAGACCCAGAGGACACTCCTATCCATCTGCCACCCCCAAGCCACATACCACAATCTCCCGCGGTGGCAAGGTGACAGTGGGCATGACATACACGCAGTCGGTGGGGAAGTCCCCACGCTGCTTGGTCCTCTCATTGATGCCGTTGGCCCAGCCTGAGTTCATGACCTGCTCTCCTGTGTCATGGTCCAGGATGATGAGATCTCCCTTGGCAAAGCTGAGGAAACCCGACTCCTCCCCCGCTGGGAGGCAGAGGTGGGGGCAGAGAGAGAGGCTGGATTGGAACATCTTTATTTGGGTTGATGACCTATAAGCTGTCCCTCCCTACTGAATAACCGAGGCCCCATCTCTCTCATGTCCGCTCACTGGTCACTCTGCCTCTACCTTGCCACAACCCTTCACACAGACATGGCCATTGGAAGGGGATACTCCTGTGCTCAAAAGGCTTCCATGGCTCCCCATTGCCCTGGGAAGAAAGCCCACCCTCTTAAACATGCTCACAGGGCTGTGAGCTCACAGGGCGGGGTTTCTTGACTTCCCCTTCGCTTCTTGCCTTTTCTCTCTTTCCTCACCCATTTCAGCCAAACCACACTATCTGCAGTTCCCAGACATGCGGTGTTTCCTCCAGGCTCTGTACTGGGTCTGTCCTCTTCTCTCTGCCTCAAATACTCTGCCCACACATACCTCCTCCCTGAGCCCCTGCCTGGGGGCCTCCCCTCCAGACACCCAGAGGCTCTGGGCTTCCCTGGTCACTGCACTGTCACAGGGACTCTGTTCCCAGCCCCTCTCCTGGCTGAGTCTGTTTTATCTCTGTCCTTTCCAAACTCTGCCCAGAGCCTTGGAGGCCTGGGGAGGGCTCAGTGAGAGTAGCTATTACTGCTGTCATCACTTGAAGGCAGTGGGTGTTTGGAGACTACTGAGGAGGAAGCCCTGATATTGCCTGGAGAAGGTGACAGGTGGTAAGTGTGGAAGGGGCAGGAGAGGAAGACTCCCCATGGGGCACAGAGGGAGGGTCCAGATGAAGCCAAAGGTATCTGGGGAGGGGTAGTAACAGGCACTGGCAGTGTTGAATGCCAGGCTAAGGCCAAGGTGTGTGATCTGCCTGATGCCCATGAGCCCCAGGGCCTGGCACCCTGTGCCAGGAGACACTCACCAGGGTTGGGGTTGTCCTGCAGGGCCACCACGTACTTAGACCTCTTTCGGAGCCCTTCCAGGAAGGTGACCACTAGGTCACGGATGTCCTCAGCGTTGCTGGAGGTAAAGGTGTACTCATCCCCTTTGATGGTAGCCAGCGTGAAGCTGGGGGCTACCAGTTTTGCTCCCCTGCAGGACCAACACGGAGAACAGGGCCCAGCCGGGGTCAGTTCTGCCCAGCCCGAGTGAAGCGCAGCACAGCCCAGATCAGAGCAGCCCAGCGAGAGCAAGACACGGCACTCCCTGAAGGAGACCAAGGCCAACCCAGTCAGACACGACCCAGCCTGGGTGAGACGTGGCCCTGCCAAAGTCACACATGGTCCAGAGAGAGGTCTGCAGGGTCCTGGCCTAGTTCCCTTTGGCTATCTAATTCCTACTCACCCTTCAGATCTCAGCCGAGATACTCCTTCCTCCAGGAAGACCTCCTTGCCCTCCCACAGCCCTTACCACATTGGTCCTTGCCTTAAAACAGCCCATTCAATGTCTGTCTCCTCCCTCAACTGAAGGGAGCTGCAAGAGGGCAAGGTCTATGTTAGTGTCCTGCGTCCCTGTGCTCAGCACATGCCTGGCCCCAACCCACAGCAGATGCTGCCCAGAGACATTCCCCTAAGCCAGGGATCTGGGGAGGGCCTGCTGGGAACACCAGGCTATTCCAGGAACCCCTCTCACCACTGCTCTAGTGTGCCCACACCTTTCAGTTTCCAGAGTTCTCCCACGGATGGTTACTTTGAGCCCTCACCACTGTTATCGAAGGCAAGTATTAACAGCTCCACTTCAGGGGCAAGGACATGGACGTGAGTCCTACCCAAGCCCCTGAATCCCAGGCTGTGGGATTCACACTTGACTGCCCCTGGCCATCCTCCTAGCTGCCCACACCCATCACTGAACGCCAGTGATGCCCCATAAAGACCGCTCGGCCCTGATTGGGGGCGGGGGGCTGAGAGGTCTGCACAGTGCGGCCCAAACTGTTCGAATATGTGGGACCGGGACAGGGGGCTACATGACTCTGCACCTCAGTGACATCCTCTATGAGGCAGCAACTCCCCGCCAAAGGCCCCCGGGCCCCCAGGAAAGCTCCAGGAGCCCTCTCCTTTCCCCTGTGTCAGTTTGTGTCTCCATCTGCCCCTTCTTGCTTCAGACAGTGCGGAATCAGAGCACTGGGCTTGACACCTCCCTCCTGTGGGTCTTCATGCAACGTCGGACAGCCTGCTCTTCATGGAAGGGAGGCATGGGAGGGGTTGGACTAACCTACTGCTGGACACGGCCATGATCTCAGGGAAGGACAGCTCCAGGAGCACCTGCTCCTGCTCGTCCACGAAGTAAACTCCCGTCCAGTTGACCGCCACAATGACATCATTCTTGGGGAGGCTGGGGCCTGGGGCAGAGACCAAGGCAGTGTCATGGAGACAGCCCCACTCACAGCCCAGCCCTTTCCAGTCCTCATGCCCCCCAGGGGGGGAAACAGATTTCCATTTAACAGATGGGAAAACTGAGCCTTGGAGAGCACAACCTCCCTACAAGTCAAAATTTGAATTGCAGTGGAAAGAGAGCGCTGACATCAGGAAACTTGTTTGAGTCCTGGCCCTGCCTCTGTTCATCGTGCAGCTCTGGACAAGTCCCTACCCTGAAAGGAGGTGGGCTATGGGGAGGGAGTCAGCTGAGCCCCAAGGTTACCTCCAGCTGGATATCTGGTGATTCTGTGACGCCTGACACCAGCACAGGGCCCAACATGGAGCAGATGCCCCGTCACTCGGCCCCAAGGATGGCTGAACCAACGGCCCATGTGGCTTTGTGTCTGTCATGTCCACACTCCACTTCAGAGTCAGCACAGCCTAGACTCTGGGCCACCTGCCTCTGTACACGGCAGGCCCTCCTTCATCTCACCCAAAGTGCTGCTAAGCACCTAGACTGTGGGGAGACAGGAACCACCCTGCACTTGTTGACCTGGAACAAGCAAGCAAGGCCATAGGCAGGAGCTGGGCAGACTGGAGTCTGGTTCAGGCCATCCCTTTCTTCCACAGTGGGCTGGAGCCAGAGTGCAGGGTGGGAGAGATTGAGGAGGAAGGCAGGGAGGCAGGAAAGCTGAGGGGGTACCTGAAAATTTGTAGGCTTCATAAAACCTGGAGAAGAGCAGGGGCCACTTGAAACGGGCATAATTGACCACATCCTCTTTGACCTTCTGGGCATCAGTTCTCCTCTGGGCATAAATCCCCTGGAGGGGGATGGACAGGGGGAAAAAGACATCACATCAGCTCTGTCTGGAAATCCAATGTCTGTGGCCCCCAGCCCAAGAAAGTCCTGGAACTAAGGTGTCCTCCTGTGCCAAATGTCCCTGTCACACCCCATTAGCCCACACCCAACCCCATCACTCCACAGGTCACACCTGCAGGGAGCTCCCAATTCAGCCAGGACAGAAAAGCCCACAGTCCTGGCCCGCATGTGTGCAAGGCCCAAAGTCAGGGGTGAGGAGGAGGCATCTGGGATATGGGCACGTGTGGCTAAGCAGGCATGTATGTACCACACCAGGAAGAAGGGTGGGGAAGGGACATGAAAGAGCCAGGTCACACGGAAGTGTAGAAGAGGCAGCCACTGCCAGACTGGGCTGTTAATAGAACCGGACAGGCGAACCTGGGAAGGAGGAAGATTATCACATAGGGGAGGGCTGGAGCAGCCAGGGGGTGTTGCAATGCTGCTGGCAGAAGACGAAAGTGCTACCATTTTACTATTTAAAAATATCGCTTGGAGCCCTATTAACAACTCAGTGAGTTTGGAGTAGAATTGGACATATCAAATGGAGCTCATGGTATCTGTCATCACTACACAAACATGAGCAAAGACACATGTGCCTGCCATGTGCAGAGAGGGCTGGAAGCAGGGCTCTTCCAGGAGGGGACGGGGTCAGAAGAAACCACGTGTGCGTACTCGGAGAGAGAGGACCTTAAAGCAAACGCAGTGCAGAACAACCAGTGAGTCTGGGTGAAGCGGAGGGGCATACAATTCCAGGTTTTTGAACTTGCAACTTCTCTGTAAGTTTGAAATTGTTCCCAGATAAAACGTTTTTACCCACTGGTCCCTAAAAACCATGCTAGTTCACAGCTTTACACTCTATGAGAAGACTGGCCCTGGGATATGGAGCACACAGGCCAACAGGCTCTGGTCCAAGGGAGAGACACAGCAAGCTCAGTTGTGGGCTGTGAGGGTAGACACCACCTCTGTTCCCTTCACAGCTGTGTCCCCAGGGCCTGGTACAGTGCCTGACACATAGCAAGCGCCCCAAAAAGAACCAATTAATGAGTGCTGGCAGCCAGCCCAGAATGTGCTAAGTGCATGACAACAATGAACACTGAGGAGGCCCTGGGGATGGGGGAGGGCAGAGGGTTGGAAACTATCTGGGAGATGGAATGGACAGGCTTCGGCAGGTGACAGGGAGGGAGAGGTGAGGAGCAGGGGGTTGCCTGGACAAAGAGACAGAGGGCTGGAAGGAAAACTCACATATCTTCTGCAGGGGGCTGCAGAAAAGGGGAAGGCCTGGCGGCAGAGCCAGGTCTAGATATAGACAGGGAGTGGGGCAGTTTCAGAAAGGAGGGGAGGCTAGTGGGCAACTCACCAGGGAAGACAAAGACTTGGGTGGGAGAGGCACATGGGACCCCTGGTTGGGGAAGAAGGCATGGGGTATAGAAAGCTGAAAGACTGCTCATCTGCAGAGACCCTGGGAATTGATGTGCAAAGATGACTCTGGTCTCCCACAACCAGGGCCAGGAGTGCAGAGAGGCCTGAGGGTCCCCTCCAGCAGCTAGCCCACCCCTCCTCTACTACTTGGACAGGCCCCTTAGCTTGGAAAGAGCTACTCAGGGCTGGTTATGAGCCTGGGGCCTCGAACAAGGGGGTTGAGGGGTCTGTCCCTAAAGTTCTCTAGGCAAGAAGCTGGGCCGGAGCTCTTTTAGGCAGAATGGAGGGCAGGCTTCCTAGAAGCTCTCCCAGTATGCACCAACACTCCTGAGCCGCAGCTCTACCATGTGGCTGCGGCCAGGTGCAGGCCCCCTCTTCAATGCCCATGGTTTCTCTCATGAGGCCGCAGGGCCGGATTTGATCCATCTCCATGTCCCTGGCACCAGCCCAGAGTAGACAGCATAGGACACAAGTGCACTGATATCCATGGCAGAGGAAAGCTGCTGGGGAGGTGGGAGATAGAGGGTGCCATCCTGTCTCCCAGCTGCCCTGCAGGCAGACACATGTCCAGTGAGAGCTGTGGCCCCTTTGATTGTCTGGATCCTTGCCTCCCAACCCAGGTCACCAGAGAGCCCCTACCCCCAGACCCTGCCCTGTCCTCCTACCTTCTTGTGGGCAGCAATGGCCAGCTGGGCCCACTTCTCAAGCGTCTTCAGGGGCGTGATCTCACGGTCGGGGATGTAGCTGGGGACGAGGTTTAGGAGGCGCTCCAGGATCATCTCAGAGCCATAGTCTACGAAGTACTGCTGGGAGGCCAGCTCGGCCAGGTCGTCCTCCTAGGTGGGGAGGGAGAGCTGTTCGCACACCCTCTAGGAAGCCCTTCTGACCCCCGAAGCCCCAGGGCCCTGCTTCCTGCAGCTGTTGACCCCAGGCTTTGGGAAACTGTGCTCTCACTGATTCCCCAGAAGTTCTTGTCTTCTTGGTGGAACCATGAGCTCCCCAAGGGCAGAGCCACATCCCTGTCTTCTCCTGGGTGCCCTCAGCACCAGCACATGAGCTGACCCAGAAAGGCTGGCCCGGCTGTCAGTGAGGGGTCAATCACCACATTCCCAGCCCATGAGCCAGCAATGGGGACTGACAGGCTGCCTGGGAGAAAGGGGGCCCTGGGCGCTTCTGGTACTGTCAGAGTGAGGGGTGGGCACACATTACCCTCTCCATCACCCCCCCTCCCTGGGATGGCCCCAGTAGTGAGAGACAAGGAGGCTGTACTGCAGGGGCTTTCGAGGGCCAGGTGATGGGGACTGGGCATTTGTGCCCCCCTCTGCCTGGGGGTACACAGCAGCCTGGGACTCACCAGGGCTACAGCAGAAATGGAAGAAAGAAAGGCTCTTGGGGGTGTTGAGGGCAGTACATGCTTCCCAGCCCATTCAAAGCATTTCAGAATTTCAACAATGGATACGGCTATACTCGTGCCTTCTGGGTGATGATCAGCTCCCCATCACCATCACCAACCCAGTACCTTCCCGGGCCACCAACCCTGCCACATCACCAGCACCATCATCATCACCACCACTACCCTGACCACATGTCTACCAGTGCTGCCTCCACCATCACCACTGCAGCCACCACCCACCCCCTTCCTTTCTGTCTTGTCCTTACTGCCCCATCACAGTCACCAACAGAATCATAAGCACCATGAGAAACATCATTGCCATCAAAAATAACATAACACGAATTACTACTCCATATCATTCCTGCCCTTTGAAAGGAGACTAAGAGAGTACACATTTGCAAACTCTGGTCTAAAGGACAGGGTTTCGTGGATGAACGCAGAACAAGACAGCACATCCTGAAGCACAGACTCTGTACCAGGCACAAGCACTGCAGAAGCGTGAACACCTTCCACCAGCAGAGCTCACACTGGGCTTCAAAGGCCCCATCCCTGTGGGCAGAGTTAATCTAGAAGCAGCCTCAGTCAGGCTAATCTCCACAGAAGCTAATGGTGGGTCCCAGATAGTAATATTCAGCCAAGATTTGGAAAATAGAGGGCTGTGAGCTGAGCAAGATCAGGCAGAAGGTTCACGGTCACTCACCTTCTCACACCTGTACTCCCCAAACTTGACCCCTCGCACCACCTGCTGATAGATGAGGTTGGTGGCCACGTTGTCCTCAGAGGGGTTGTGCCACGGCGTGAAGACTTCTTTGCGGAAGAAGAGCCTCCAAGGGGCATTGCGTTCCTGGGCACCCTGCTCCTTGGCATACTGCTCACACTGGGAGATGGCATCCATGACATGGTCACTGCCACTGCCCAGGGAGGACACCTGTGGGCACAGGGCTGGAGGTCACCCAGTGGAAAGCTGAGCAGGCAGGGAAGGACTTACAAAGAACAGTCAATGGTGCCAAGTGTTCTTGTTCAGATGGAAAACGAGGGCTCAGAGAAAAGCAGGGATGTGTCCAGGTCACCCAGGAAGCGGATCAGACCTCTGGATCCCAGCCACGGGCTCTGAACCAGCACAGCCTTGTGGGCTTTCCCATTTCCTAGTGTAAGCCTTATGGGAAACCCTGACGGACAAATGGTCACTGAAAACATGGGAGCTATGTGTAGGTGAGAAAAACTGAGGCAAACTATCGGACAATGTGGTTCTGTTCCTGGACCCTGCTGGAGTGGCAGGCGGACAGGCATCTCCGTTGTCTTTGCCATTGCTGAGTGTGGAGGCAAAATCACCCACCCCCAGCCCAGATGTGCCCAGGGTTGCACACACTCTAGGTGGTCATTAACAAGCGAACATAAACCACCATAGAAACCTGACAGAAATGTACATTCCCATTTGCAAATGAGAAAACTGAATCTCAGAGAGTCAAGTAGCTCCATGCCCCCCACACCGGTCTGTGTCTGCCTTGTTTTCTCTCCAGTACCAGGGGAGGGTTGACTCAGCCCAGGTACGTGACAGAAGCAAGCTCTGGGTGTCCAGCTACTACTGCACCACCAGATTTCTAGATGCTCTCCACAGTCTTAAAGAGTTGGGCAGAGGCAGAGTTACCAGTGGCTGAGAGGAAACGAAGGCTCTGGAAGGCACGTAATTGCCTGAGATGGCCTGAGTCAGTGCATGGTGGACCCAGAACAGGAACCAGGATGGTGCCAGGAGGGGTCGCTGCACAGAGGTCGTACCTTATCAAACAGAGCAATGTAAAGGGAGAACCCGAAGCGGTCCTTGAGTGAGATCTTGTCAGCCAGTGCATTGCAGAGTTCCTTGGCCGTGGTGGCCGAGTCGGTCAGCAGGGTCTTGGTGGTTCCGTCCATGAATGTCACAGGCAACATGATGGGCTTCTTGGACTTGGTGGCCTGAAAATGACCAGAGAGGGTTTGTGGGGATCTTTTCACTGCGGACCTGTTCACACCCTCTGGGTTTCCTGGCTCCCTGCTCCTAAGGAGTTGGAGCTGGCCCAGAGCCTCAGACCCCGGAATCCCACCAAGATATCGCCAACGGCTGTGCACAGGTTCCCAGGGAGCCTTGCAGGATTCCCTGCCCTGACAGCACCTTTAAGGCCTTGAGCCTGGGCACTGGGGCTGGGAGGCTGAGCACTGCCACAGGCCAGGGGCTTCTGCCCTCACATCACACAACCCTCACAAGACCCTGGGAAATGAGTGTGATCACTGCAACATTACAGATCAAGCTAGTAAGACACAGAGGGAACCCCCTGCCCCAGTCACTTTGATTGTGAAACAGATGGGAGTCCATTAGGCGCCTTCCTGTTCCAACAAGCCTGAGATTCCAGAACTTAAAGGACCATAGAATCCTAGAGTGGGAAATGTTTCTGGGCTAGTGAAGTACACTAGACACACACGCGCGCGCACATATGTGCACGCATGCCTGGGTGGGGCCAGGGCCACACCTGCAGCTCCAACCAGCTGGGCGGCTGCGTCCGTGTCCCGTTGACAAACGTCCTCCTGAGCCGCTCCTCACAATACGGAGCGTAGCCGGGCGGTCCCCCATGGATGAAGTTGCGCAGGTACTGCAGACAGAGGACTGGCTGAGGGACACCACTCCAGCCTCCCCTCCGAAAATGTGACAACAGCCACCAGGTCTCCTGCTTCCAGCCCTTCCACTCACACTCGGGACTGGCTCGAGGCCCAGTCATCCACGTCCCTCCACTGCTTCTGGGGCTCAGCTCTGCTGCCCTTGGGATCGAGTCTATGTGCCTCAGGCTGGCAACAAGGCCACCACGTTCTTCTCACCCTGTCCAGTCTCAGCCATGCCATCTACCGCACCCTACTCACCAGTCCCCCTCTCTTCTCCTGGCCTAATTGCTAGGCCCACCTCCCTGACTCCTCCCGACTGGAAGAGCACTCTCCTCCTCATGGCACTGGCCAGCAGGCTTGGTCCTGCTATGACCTGCTCTGCCTCTGCATCCCCAGCACCCAGGGCCTGGCAGTGCAGTCAAGGAAGTGACCTGAGACCCACCACAGGGCCTGCTCCAAGACCCTAAGTGGAGGGTCCAGAGATGCTGCTGTCAAGTTCAGTCTCTTCCTAAATAAAAAGAGGCTGAGGGGAGAACAGGGTGAAGGGCTGGAGCCTGGGAGGAGGGCCAGGACAGAGGTGGGGGGTGGGGGGGAATGGAGGAGGGTGGGGAACTGTGGGCCTGGGAGGAGATGGCCCAGGCAGGGCTTCCTTGCCGAGCCCTGCAGTGCTGCCTCCCCTTGTTCTCTCCTCTGACTCCCTTCCCACCCCAGGAGGCCAAGAGCCCGCCTACCTTAACGAACTTCTCGGAGGGGGCAAAGCAGCCCACACAGAGAGACACAAGGATCCAGCCCCGTGCGTAGCTGCTCTTGGAGGGGTTGTGAGTGAGCTGCTTGCTGATCTGACAGTAGATCTCATCCCTAGCCAGGCAGAGAAGCAAGGAAGGGAGACAGCCTCAGAGAAGTCTGGCCCCATCCAGCCACCGGTGGGACACACAACATGCTGTCCTCTCCTACTTGCCCTGGACCACCCAGGAGGCAGTGGCCTGACACCGGCCTGGGAAAGCTATGGAGCCACGAAGAGGGTCTGGCCTTGGAGGCAGACACATCAGGCACAAAGAATGCTGCTCC